>JYFJ02003501.1:0-40734 GCA_000934665.2 Catajapyx aquilonaris | reverse complement strand
GCCACACCGGCGGTGCGAACACAACGCTGCACCCGTCCCTCGGCCCAACTTGGCCTCCGCGAGTGGGAAAAATCGTCGTGATCGTGCGCCCTTAATTTTTTTTTCCGGATGAATGGCCTGGGCCACATTTGTTTGGGGTGGAGTACTTCCATTTAAAAAAGTCTGAACGAAATTTGACATACCAAGGGCTAATATTGTGACAAACTGACGTGGAATGACCCTATTAGGAACATTGCATATGGTGGCGACCACTGCAGAAAGATCAATCTGGTAACACCTGCCTAATCTGACAGTTGCATATAAGAAGGTTGGTCTTATCTGGTCATGGAGTTAGCTAATTGATTAACTGACTGGTGGAACCAAACATGACCACTGTTACACAACTTTTCCAATTCACAGCATCAAGTAGCCTTAAACCCATTTTACGAATTCCCTCTGAGCGTCATAAAGCGACTTCATAACGCCGGACTGCAAGCAAAGCACGCTGCGTAACAATTTATTGAAAGACAACGAGCAGCACACAGCCGCGTTTTGCTGCCGGAAGAGACACCTACTGACTTCAAGATCTCTAGAAGTCGGACTGGATGCTGCCTCGTTGAGCCAATCAGAGGAAGTCACGTGACATCCAAACTCCCCTCACCTCTTTGTCTCTGCAGTCTGGCTTTTATTCCCTGTCCGTCTGGCTGCCAATGTCCTGTCTGTCTGCCTCCGCCCTGAGAGTCCTTCCCCGTACGCGGTCCCGGACACTGCCTTCACCTGGCTCCCCGCCCCGGACCCCGCCCGACCTCAGGTTGGCCTAGAGCATGTACTTCTCTGACCCTCTCACCCCTCGTTTTCATACTCTGCCGTGAGCGGCAATAGTTTTCGTGAATTGACACATGGCAGGAAGCGGCGTTTTGCTGCCCACCCATATGCAGTGAAGACTTGAAGTCGGGTGTTTTGGGGTCGCTTTATAACGTGCAGCGGGAATTCGTAAAATGGGCTTTTGCTGCATGCACCGCCTTTTTCTGTTCTTGTTCTTATGAACCTATGCAAAAATAATTGAATAACACTTTAATCATTAGAGTGGACAGGCATGTGTTTGGTAGTGTTACCCTAACTAAAGGTACCCACTTGCAGCATCCCATGTGAACAGAAAGCACCACATCCTATTTACAGGGACCTTTTTAGTGCATGTTAGCAGCCGTAACTCTTTTTCCCTTCTCCTATAGATAAGGCAAAAATCTTGCAGCACGTTCATCATGGTCCTCAGGTGTTTCAGATGTCCCAAATGTCACCAGCCAAAAACACCCCTTTACTTAATGCCAACTCTTACCAAGTTCTGAATAGAAGTTGTACTTTGAAGGCCTTGGCGAATGCACCACCACAAGTGTGTTGATGCTATTGGCCATAGCATTGGAAGGTTCATCACTATCACTTCCCACTGCCATGGCTGCCAGAGGTGCACGGGCCGTGCCTCTGACTGGAAACTGCCGTGAACGCATGCGGCGTGGAGCCTCTTCCTCTGTCACCCTCTTCCGGCGGGTCCGCCGTTTTTTAGCAGGGAAGGGATCCTCGCCTTTATCTGCTTCTGGCTTTAGACGTTTTATGGCTCCTTTACCTTCTTTACCCTTTAGATCAGCTCCACACTCTACATTCAAGGAGTCTGGAAAGGCAGAATTTCACTTTCTCTAGGAGTGTGAACACACGAGCACACACTCACCTTCGCTGTAATTATCCTTGTTGCAATCCGTGCTCTCCAGATCTGAAGAATCTCTAGCGGATTTGATGCTGTCATTGTCCAATGGAGGCAGAGAACCACCTCTGTCCCTGTGAAATGGATCAAGAATATGAATCCACTGTCACTTTAACCCTCTGGCCGCCGTGTCAGTGATATGTGGACACTCACTTTGAGAATGTTTTGCAAAAAATCTATGAATCATAAATGAATGCAGTTTTTGGCACATTCACAAGCGAAACCCGTAGAATTCATCACAAAAATCACATCCTCAAGTGCTTTGTCGGACTCAGCCCCCCGCAACTCCCTATCTAGCCATACGGGGAAGGCCGTGAGCTTAGCCAGTCCCCTATCCCCGGATATAGAGTCACGCACCCCCAGATGTGGAGCACTCTACCAATTCGCATTCAGGTGGCTGATGCGGTGGATTTGCAAACTAGGGGTGAATGGGAATTGACAATTTAGGTAGGTTAAGAATGGTTCAGAAGTCGACCACCCAAAGGCGATTTGGTAGTTCCACATCTGAGGATAGGGGACTTGCTAAGTGCAGCCGAAAAGAGAAGCAGTTGAGGGGGGAGCTAGTCGGACTTTTCGTATGACGCCATCTTCCCGCGGCCATATTGGAAACGTTCTATGCGCAATTATAGAGACTGTATGGAGTCTAGGTCAATTCTGGGAATTTAGCCATTAATTAGATTGGTTTCTAAGCAATATATTTGCATAGAATTGTTCTTTGAACTCATATACTTCACCGCCACTGCAGATCACATTGATTATCGCACCTGGAACAAACAAATATGGTATTTTTCTTGTGGCGAATGCGTACCTATCGCTAGTGTCACGAAACCGATCTAGCACAAACGAGTCAAATGAGGCACTGGTTTATCTGATCCCCCTCCCGGGTTTTGATGTCGCCTATAGTACAGTAGATTATACAAGTAATTTGTGTAGGTATGTGTACACAACATGCACGCCTATGTACTGTACACAGCTGGTTGGTGACATCATTAGCAACATGTAGCAGCATACTCGTATGTTACACATTGTATACTACGTAATTATGCGATATCTGATGTGGCTTGGGTATAAAAAGTGGTTCCATACGACACTACAGAGGTTACCAGCTACTTTTATTGACGATTATGCACTAAAAATAAAAACTAAAATTTTAAAAAAAACATAATAATAATAATAATAATAATAATAATAATAATAATAATAATAATAATAATAATAAAACACACACACACACAAAAAACTTGTAGGGTAAACCGTACAGTGATGGCCCACTGCGTCTTGGTTCTTTAAGAAATAAGCAGTGTAAATGCCATACCATGAAAAAGTGACCATGTTGTGACACCTGGAACCCTTGGCTTGAACTAGGTCGAAAATCGGTCCACTGAGGTCATTGCAAGAGCAGTAATGGCACCTCACAAACAGACCTGCTGCTCATGTAGGATAAACCATACAGTGATGGCCAGTTTCTACAACCTGCATGCTTTCGTGTGGATTTATCTCCTGTTAGTTACGCCTACGGTCCTAATACCAATGGTCCCTGCTGTCCTCAGGTCCCTACTGTAGATATCCTATTGTTTTGCTGCCATGACCATCACTATCTTGGCACCTGGCCATTAGCATTTGTAAGGGTGGCCATTACTGTCTTTCAGGCAGCACATTTTGTGCATTTAAATACAGGGTGTATCAGAACTCTACCGTAAGCTATGTGCAAATGGCATAAGGGGCACCAGAGCATCATTATATGTAGAGGGGTCATCATGTCTAGGTAGCCTCATTACGGAGATAATTGCCTTCAAACACGTAGTACAAAGTATCCTGGGAGGTATGGAAACCTTCAGCCCCGACATCGCATCACTCGTGAAAATAGCAGCTTTTCCATTTAGCTACTAGCATGTCGCATGTGTCCTGCATGTCGCATGTGATCTGTGACAATTTGTGACAATCTGTGACAATCACTCTTAGGCCCAATTGCTAAATCGCAAATGATCAATTATCTCAGTAATTAGGCTGCCCAGACATAATGACTCCTCTACATTAATTGATCCCCTGGTGCCCATTAAGCCATTGGCATATCCTCCTGGGACCTGGTGTCGACATATGTCGACATCAGCAAAAGATTTTTTTGGCGCCAACCAGTGATGCCAACAGAACTGTAATATGCTGGTATCCCATGGTTACAATCTGGCCTCAATAGCTGTAGCCACCTAGCGTCGAATATCTGGCTTGGGCCGCGAAAATTAAATCGCGGACAAAATGGCGGATTCCGCTGCTGAAGCTAGGCGCTCATCTGATCAGTTTTATTTTTTTAATCATATTTAGAATGCGATTTTCGCAATGCAGTGAATGTCCTGGGATTAGCAAGGAATGTGTCTTAGGAACTGCGAAAAGATGATTCTGTGACAATCTTTGTTGCTGTAGAGAACTGGTAATTTTCTTTTCTTCCTGAGACCAAATGCCCATTTAAATGGACATCCGAAAAATGGCATTTTTAGCTGAATGGGTGTGACATTTCTTTACGTGCCTGTACCTATACACCCATAAGGAAGTGGGATTTGCACTGTGCACTTCAGTTTTAAAATCTAGAATAGCAAAGTACCACTCTAGCGGGTAAGAAGGGAAGGAGCAAGCCCCATGCCTGGAGTGGTGGCGTTAAAAAATAATTTCATTTATCTTTAATTGTCTTCTGAGAGGAATTTCTACCACAAATTCCACAAATGAATTTTAAAAACATTGTTTGGAGGATAGAGCACTATGTTAGTGATCCATTAAGTGGTATTTCAATTTTCAGCTTTCATCCGTTCTGCTTTTGTAGCACCAATTGGGTCCTAACGTTCTCATTGGTTGTTTGTCGCCATTTTTGTCGATATTTTAAAACTAAAAATTTTTTCTCGTTTCTTATTGGGAACATGTTCAGAAAATGCAATAGGAACTGACATTGCGTTAAAAAATGCTTCTCAGGTCTCAGGAGGATATGGCTTACGGTAGAGTTCTGATACACCCTGTATACACACACAATCATGCTGACAGATTTAAATGAATTTGATGGAATGTGAACTAGCAAAACCTGTTATTAGATAAACATTTTATAAAATTTATGCAGAAAGAAACTCTGAGGGTATTCATGTATTATATTGTATTATTTACTTACATTACAATTATTGTCTTCGTTTTACGCCTTTTCACTTTGCTGGCACCAATCCCCAGTGTAAAACGAGGAGTACCTGTATTTTACCATTTCCTGCATTGGGACAACCCCATTCACACAGCCAGGCTATCTTAGACACCCCTAGAACTGCAGCCTTTCCAAGCAAGGCATTATCACTCAATATCACCACATATTGCCCACCAGTTTTGGGCTTCATTTTGCTACAGCAAATATACAACATCGCCCAATAGGGAAGCTTTGCTGCCAAGGGGGTAACCACTCCTCAAAAAAGTGTACAGCAGTTCTTGGAACCAGGTGGTTCCACCTGGTTCCAGGCCAGTTCCAGAGGGACCCTGTACACAGGTTCCACTTAGTGGTTACACCCTTGTTTGCTGCTTACAAAAAATTCTGCTTATTTAGCTGATTTACAGTAAATGAGTGTATTTGGTTACTTGTATCAGATGTTTTTTAAATATTTTACATTGAGTGATTGTATGGGTGTGTGTGTGTGTGTGTGTGTTGTGTAATCATTTCATCGTCACCTCATCCATTATGCTCTCTGCACCAGAGGGTTCATTGTATCGGTCAAACGAGATGGCCAGATCATGGTCTTAGAATACTAAGGTCTGGTCACTCCCTCTTCTCGCCTGCCGGGGTGTTTTGCACCGGTGCTCACTTGAGAGCGCCATGAGACAGCTTTCACAGCTACATTATGTGGCGATCCTACCAGAACGCGCTAAACTTAGGGAAGACGCTCCATGAGGGCCCAACATGGCCGCCGGCGACCCTGTTGCACCCCAATGTAGCGCTTCCCTTTTGTACCTATAAAGTTCAGCGCGGTCCGGTAGGGTCGCCACATAATATAGCAGTGAAAGGTCTCAAGTGACCACCTCATGCAAAACGCCCCGGCAGGCGATAAGATTGTAGGGGTAGTGTCCGGGGGCTGGGCCAGATGTATCTGGCTATCGCTGGCCACCCCTTAAACCTTAAAGGGATCGAGGCCATGAAGTATATAGTAATAGAATAGTATAGCAGTAACAGATGAAAGCAACTGCTAAACCTTGTGGCCCACAAAAGCCAAGCTGACTGAATAAATTTTTTTCAGACTGCAACACGAGACCATGTATGTGTCAGAGTTAGACACCTGCACTGTGGTCTCAAAACTACAGGTTTGGGCACACATTTCTGCAGCAATCAAGGTGTGACCATGTGATGTAACCATTACTGAGGCCTAGATGAATGTTTGCAGGGGGAGTACTTCAGGCTGGACCAAACGCATACCAAAATTGTTAGCTGATAATATTTGGCAGATTTGAATATGTCTTCAGTGAGTGGACAATTTAAAAATGTCCCTTGGCCTCAGCTTTGATCATATAAGATGGCTAAAACTATAAGCCAGAAATATGTGCCCAATCTGCTTTTGGACAAATATAGATCCATAAAGGCTGAGACAGTGGAATGGTTACTTCCAACTGCTACAAGTAACCTAATCATTTTCAGTTACTGAAAATCAGCCAACCAAATCACATTTATGTACACTTTGGTTGGTCTGTTGGTTGAGCCAAAGCAACTACAGCTATCTGGCATTCGGCTTGGTTTGGTTTGGTTTATTTGGAAGAAGCCAAAGCAACTGTGGCTATCTGGCTGTAAGAAGAAGCAAAGGTGGGACGGATGGAGAGACAAACGAAGAGGAAAAAGAAGAGAGGAAAGACTGGCATCTCTCTTAGTCTGTCTCCTATCCCAAAGACCTGTCCGGCTTGGGTGGCCCTACCAGTAGACGAAGCTACCGCCGGCATTCGTGTGATGGTTTTTTGATAGTGGGAGGAAATGGGAGAACCCCAAGAAAACCCATGCAAACAGGGTGAGAACCCATCAAAACTCTTCCACATAAGTGTCCTCCATCCGACGCGAGGATCGAACTCGGGACCTTATAGGTGGAAGGCTGTGACATTTACGTAAACAGCATACCTTCCTTGTTGAACTATTCTGTACAAAACATCCCTTTTGTAACTGCAGCAACTACCTTACCCAAATCCCATAGTTTACGCATGCCCCCAAAAAGTGGAGGGGTGGGGTAGTAAACAAAATGCGACAAAAAATCCCAGTGAAGATTACATGGACTTTAGAATTGATAATGATGAAGAGTAACAATGGAGCTAAGATGGCACCAGAGTTAAAGTTAATTTGACAGTTAACAACTGAAAAAAATATGATTACACTTTGGACAGTGAATTTCGGTGGGGTCTGGTAATAATTGCTGTCACTACATTAATTTGTTACATAGCAGGAGATTTATTTTAATGACAAATTGAGGGGCCACACAAACCCAAAGACAGAATTGAAATTAATTACAAAAAATTTGTCGCTGAATTAAAAATGTCGATATATCGTTTAAGTTTTCAGAATTTGCTACCCCTTTGCTGAACTACATTTAACATTGTTATTTATTAATAAATTAAAATGTGATGACATTGTATATTTATACCTCAGTGCAATGTGCTACAATAAAAAATTTCAATTGAATGAATGCGAAATGGCTTTTTAAATCCCTGCACTAAAAAATGCACAGAAAATTCGACATTTGCAAGCCATGATAAACATTTTAAAATTCCGTGGTGGATTTTTTGTAATTCATCTTAATGCTGTCTTCAGGTTTGTGTGGCCCCTCAGGTTCATTATTAAAATTAATGTCCTGCTACGTAACAAATTAATGTAGTGACAGCAATTATTACCAGACCCCACCGAAATTCACTGTCCAAAGTGTAACAATATTTGTTTCTGTTGTTAACTGTCAAATTAACTTTAACTTCAGTGCCATTCTAGCTCCATTGTTACTCTTCATAATTATCAATTCTAAAGTCCAGATAATCTTAACGGAGATTTTTCATCACATTTTGTTTTCTACCCCACCCCTCCACTTTTTTGGGGCGCGCGTAAACTATGGGATTTGGGTAAGGTACAGCCTTCACTGCTATGCAGGAATGCAGCCAACTTCATTTTTTTTTTCATCACGTAAATGTACACCTCCTCTGCAAGTTTGCATGAGGCCCAAATTGCCTCTACTTTCCAACACACCATTAAAAAAATATTTAATAATAATAATAATAATAATAATGGATAACCCCACGATTGGCCTCCTTGGGCCTTTTAGGGGATGATCTTTTCATGAATCGTCTTTAACCCTTAACTACGTAGGTGGAGCCTGAGAGGCTCCAAGCACTATTTAAATGCATGTAACTTTTTCACTGAATTTTATTTTCCCCTGTCCTTCCGTGACTTTGTCAGAAAAACCTCCCTAAGCATGAAAAGGAAAGAATCATGTTTTTAGTCCCTATTCTTTGGTTTTAAAAAATTCGCAACGAGGAACAGGTCCCTCCTGGAACCGCTAGGCTCTATATCTTAGGTGAAGCCTGAGCGGCTCAAACACATGATGTAACCTTTTAATTAAAAATTTTTCCCTGTCGGAATATGCTGACTCAGCGTGTGATTTTTACGTTTTCGATAGCCTAATGATCTGAACTGCACTTTCTGTATATGAAAAGTCCAATATAACAATTTAGTTGATAAGCAGAAATTTAAATATACCATTGGAGCCTCTCAGGCTCCACCTACGTAGTTAAAGGTGTTTCACCCACCTACGTAGTTAGGGGTTAATCATTGCCTGCGCCGTGATGGATTTTGATTGTAGGAGGAAGCGGGAGAACCCCGAGAAAACCCATGCGAACACAGAGAGAACCCATTGAAATTCTATCCACAGAAGTATGCTCTGTCCGATACGGGGATCGAACTCGGGACCTTAGAGGTGGAAGGCTGTGGTGCTAACCACTACGCCACTGTGTCCCCCTTCAAACACATAATTGGTCAATTCAGAGCTGACTCTTAACCTACAGAACACATGGTTAGGGTAAGGACAGTTCAAATCTGACTTACGCAGTTGGTGAGCCAGAAATAGTTGAGGTGTTGCTCTCAGGTGTAGTGGGTGGGGTATTGTCCATCACTGGTGCAGCATCATTTGACTCAGACTTGGGAACACGTGGCAAACACCCTGCCTCCACAACAGGAACAGATTTTGACACTGCCTGGTGACCACTGCTGCTTCCAGCAACACTAGTAACAGGAATCACATCCACTTTGCGAGACCTTGAAGGTGCTTCAGATGTGGTGTGGGCCACTGGTGGCGGGGGTGGCGGGGGTGGTGGGAGCGAAGGTGGTGNGGGGAGGATTGGGTGGTGGTGGGGGAGGAGGAGGGGGAGGTGGTGGTGGTGGTGGAGGCGGTGGTAGTGCCGTAGGTTCATTCGAAACTGGACTCCCAGGAATTGTCTCCTCACACAACAGGGAACGAAAGCAACTTTCTGTCTCATCCTCCGACTTGGACTGCGCCCCACTTGGCCTGCGCTTACCTGGTTCCCTCATTTGGTCCTCTTCTTTCCTCTTTTCAGTTAACTCTTCTGTGTCACACAAAACCACTTGTGCCTCTTCAACTTGTTCTACAACTTCTTCACATTGCATGCCTTCTTCCTCAACAATTTCCTCTTCCTCCACCCCTTCCTCAATGACTGATTCAGATTCCACCTCTTTGCTCTTCTTGGGTGAGGTGCTTCCTTTAGCAGATCTTCTTCGCTTCCGCAAGCTTTTTGAGGGGCTCCCTTCGGGATGTGCCTTGTCGCTCTTTCGTCTTCTGCCCTTCTTATCAGCATCATCCTCTCTGGTCTCCCGTTGTGACCTTGATTCAAATGAAGAACCCACAAAAGGTACAGCCAGCCTGCTTGTAACTCGCTCCTTGCTCATGGAATCTGCAGCGACTGTTTTGGGTTCCTCATAGTCACTGCCTGTGTCAGTTTCCCATGTGCCTGAATCTTTCACCAATTTGTCCTGTTTCTTCCTCTTCTTCTTCTTTCGTTTCTTTTTCATAGCAGCAGTTTCCTTCTTAGACAGTATGGTCTTCTCTCCATCCTCTTCACACTCTTCTTCACATGTGGTAATGGTCAAAGCAATTGCTTGTTGCACTGCAGTATTGATAGAATCTTGACTACCCCATAGCGTTTCAGCATCACTTTGAGAAGTTGTCACTTCTTCCACTTTGATTTCTTCCAGTGCCTTGATCTTGTCCATAGGCTCCTTCTCAGTCAGCCTTGGAACATTCCCTTGCTCAGGTTGTGCAGTGCTTTCAACAAATGCTGCACTGTCCAGCTTGCCTTTATCAAGTGGCTGTGATGGTGCCACTTCTGGTGTCAAATCCTTTTCTGGTTCAGGAGTTGGCGCACTCTCTGTGCTAGGTTTTCCCTCGGCTGAACCTGTTTGAACTGCACCAGCATCTGGGCACTCTCCCTTTGTGTTTTGAGCTGCCGACACATCAAATCCAGCAGCCACCGCACTTTCACTGCTTGCAACATTGGTCTTTCTTGATGCACTCGAAGTTATTGGAGCAATGACATCTTTTATGGACTCGCCTTCAGATGGTGCTGACTTTGCATCAATAACTGGTTCATATTTCTTCCTTGTGGGACGCTTAAGTTTAAACTTATGAGGCTTGTGGGCATTCAGTAAAAGTTGTGACATTGTTTGTTGTGACTTTGACGGTTGTGGCTGTGAAAGTTGTGGCTTTGCAGGTGGTGGCTGTGAAGGTTGAGGCTTTGAGGATTGTGGCTTTGAGGGTGATGGTTTTGCAGGTGGTGGCTGTGAAAGTGGTGGCTGTGAAAGTGGTGGCTTTGAAGGTGGTGGCTTTGAAGGTGGTGGCTTTGAAGGTGGTGGCTTTGAAGATTGTGGCTGCAAAGCTGGTGGTTTTGAAGGTTGCGGCTGTGAAGATTGTGGCTTTGAGGGTTGTGGCTGCAGTGAAAGTTGTGGCAATGACTGGGGCACTGAGGACTCTTTCTCAGTTTGAACTCTGCGCCCTGCCGGCTGGTCATCAAGTGGTTCTTCTTTCACCTCAGGTGGTTTCAGGGGCAGTTTGCGACCAAGGACCAGGCCTTTTGCCCTCACATGATGCTGCTGCTGCTGCTGCAGGTCCAAGGGTTCAGGTTCCTTGAACTCATACACGTCTTCAATGGGATCAGTGACTCTGCTTCCACCGTCAAGGACAACTTCTGCTACCAGAGGGAGTGGTTCAAGTTTCACTTCGCCTGATGCTCTTCGTGCTTCCAATGGCTTCAGCTCAAGGGAATTGATTTTCACTTTCTCAAAACCCTTCAACTCTAATCGAATCTGATTCAAATCAAAGTCTCGTCCCTTGGGTTGATCATCCTCTCCCTCTCCCTCTGCACTGTCACTACCCTTAAGCCCTTGGAAAGAATCATTTGTTCTGCTGGTACCTCCTTGTGCTGGTTCTATGCCTGTTGCTTCCAATTTCTCCGAGGCTTCCTCTTGGCTTGCCCGCACATCGCTTTCTACCTCCCGCTCAACTTCCTTCTTGCGCCTCAATTTCCATGGCTTTGTCTCTTCTCCAGTTGTTTCTTCAAGACCATCTCTCCCACCACGTTCCCCACTCTTGGAATCAGACCGACTCTTCTCAGGCTCTCTGTCAGAATCATAACCATCACTCTCTGAACCTGATCGTGTGCCAGAACCTAAAGTGAAGAAGACAGATCAGTCACTGATTAAAATGAATCTGTGAATACTAGAGCTCTTCCTCACCAGTGACACCAGAAGTTTTCCTTTTCCTTTTACGAGGCTCCAAGCCAAAAGCATAAGCAGAATCCAAGCTACTCCTGTCAGATCGCATTGAGCGAGTGGCACCCTTGGCATTAAACCCAAGAGACTTCGAGCGATTGGAGCTGCAATTGAGCGAAGGAGTGGTTGACCTGGACTCTTGCCTGGATGAAAGGTTGCGACCACGTCTGGTTGAGGCTCCTTTCATGATGCATGTCTGTTGAAAAGTGTGCAATTGTTTTCACTGAATTTGCAAATAATATGTAATGTTTTGTCACGCTGCAGGACAAATATAATGTGACAGTATAGTCTTAATTGGCATCTCACAGTGTTAAGGTCACAGTTCCATATCCCCAAACAGTTAACATCTAGCAGGGGTAATTAAAATTAAACATATGCATTGATTTCCTTCAGCCTGAACTACTATCCTTCCAGGAATGAATTTTCCCCATGTTCTTAAAACTTCAGACAGTGCTAGCTGGCATCTTCACCTTTGATTTTTGCTGATCCTGCTGCTTAGCTCTCTTGGATTTAATTGGACTCCAGCTAAGATTCTCAGCTATTCTTCCACGTTTAATCCACTCGTCATAACGTGTGTTCCATCCAGTATAGTGCACAAGGAACATCTCTTTATTGTTGCTGTCATCCACATCAACCACTTTCGCTTCATAGGTGACCTTGGGCTCGTGCTTTGGACCATAATATACTTTCAGCTTGTCTCCAATTTGTACTTTCACTTGTTTGGGCAGCTGGGAAACACTGTCACTATATAAACAAGAAAAAAATGTTAATTGAGTGATCAATCATGGTAGTCTAAATAAAATACTTTTGATACACCTTGGTTCGCCCCTTGTGCAGAACTTGTCACCAAAAGTTACAAGATGGGCCCATAACTGACCTGTTATCAAGTGCCTGTCTACATTGTTTTCATGGCACAGTTTGTTCCTGGCACTTGCTTGGGCAACAAGGTCAACTTTGAAATTACTGCATGGTCAACCATTTCACTGGATTTTAAAAGACTATGGCTGATTCCCACACAACATAAAAGTATTCAGATAACAATTATTGAAAAATGCAATAATTTACAATATCACTTGCCACTTTCTTTTTGTTACATACTCTTCAGAATCGGGTGGAGTCTTTTCATCCAAATCCTTCTTCTTCCTCCCTCCACGCTTCTTGAGCTGACCCTGGTCTTCACTATCCCCAATCTCCTCCTCTCCATCACCTTCCTCCTCCTCAACAATATCACTCTCTTCACCTTCCTCCTCCAGCCTTTTAACCTTGGGCTTCTTCTCTGGTGCAGTAGAAGGTTTGCTTTCTTTTCCTTTCTTGTCAGCTGTAGATTCTCGCTTTCCCTTCTCTTCCTTGGTCCTTGATCGAGTTTGCTAGAGAGATTTTATTGCGAAAATCATTAGGTGACTAATCATGTGCACCTAGACCTAGG
Source organism: Catajapyx aquilonaris (assembly GCA_000934665.2). NCBI lineage: Eukaryota > Metazoa > Arthropoda > Diplura > Dicellurata > Japygidae > Catajapyx > Catajapyx aquilonaris. The sequence goes on along the minus strand of JYFJ02003501.1, from coordinate 27,762 downwards.
CAGAGGGTAACTTGCAAGTTCCTTTATCACTCACCTTTTCATCTTCTTCCAACCGTTTAGCCCTTTCTTCCTTCTTAGCGCTCTTCTCCTCTCGCTTTTCATCCACCTTTCTTGCTGGTTTTTCATCTTTCTCATCATCTTTCTTTTCTTCTTCTTCTACTGCAACAACAAGCCCTCCTTTTCCATCTTCTTCTTCCTCCTCCTCCTCCTCCTCCTCCTCCTCCCCCTCCTCTTCTTCTCCTCCCCCTCCTTCTTCTTCTTCTTCTGTACTTTTTCTCAGCATTGATGCAGGGCTTGACTGCAATTGAGATGTAACATGGAGAACAAGTTATCAAATGCTCACAAGTTGATGACCTTCCTTAAAATTTTAATGCCTGATTGCAAATCACTGATTCCCAGAATCTGACATGTTGCTTCACTCCCCTAGTTAAGCAGAAGTATTCACAATACATAATCCAAAACAATCTGATTTTCTCCGTAATTTTTGTTGATACAACCAGCCCCCAGGGCCATGCATTCTATACTAAAATTGACATTAACACTTATAAGTGCAAAGTGAATTTATTATGACACTTTCATAAGGCCAATAAAATCCACCTGTGAACCCTGGATAGTGCACATCTTTGTCTATCTAATGATATATTTGAAACATTGAGATTGCCATTTGTGTAATCATAATTAAGTTAATTGCAAACCTGTTATCTCGGCTGTTTATAATCCCAATTACTTCGCGAATGTATCGATGGCAAGCCAGAAATGTGCGTGATAAGATTACATTGTGCTCTATTACACCAAAATTTTTTAAAGTATTGTTTTAGTAAGTTTCATAGAAAGGACCCAGCCCGCTTTCTGGCGGGAATAGATGGCGATACTTTTAAACACTTTTAAAAAATCTAGTGTAATAGAGTACGGTGTAATCTTATCACGCACATTTCCGGCTTGCCATCGATACATTCGCGAAGTAATTCGGATCATAAACAGCTGAGATAACAGAGGTGTGCAATTAACTTAATTATGATTACAGAAATGGCAATCTCAATGTTTCAAATATATCATTAGAGACTAAGGGCCGATCAAACAGTGGTTCAAATGTAAACAAGGTTCAAATCGGTTTGAACCCAGTTCAGAGAAATTTCCATTTCTCGAGGCAAAAGTAAACCCTAGATACGGTTTAAACTCGGTTCACATCTGACGGCCCGATTGCCGGCCGTTATCGGAAATAAACCGGGTTTGGAATGCCGGGAACAACAATGAAAGGTGTCATTTTTTGACTAGTTGCCGACATTACTCCGCAAAATGAGTTTTTATGGCACTTTTCGGAGGCCAAAAAATTCCCCCTGTGAACCATAGATAGTGCAAATCTTTGTCTTTCTAATGATAAATTTGAAACTTAGAAATCGCAACTATGTGTAATCATAATTAAGTTAATTGCACACCTCTGTTATCTCGGCCGTTTCTCATCCGAATTACTTCGCGAATGTATCGACGGCAAGCCAGAAATGTGCGTGATAAAATTACATTGTGCTCTATTACACTAAAATTTTTAAAAGTATTGTTTTAGTAAGTTTAATAGACAAGTACTCAGCCCGATTTCTGGCGGGAATAGACGGCGACACTTTTAAATACGTTTAAAATTATTTTTAGTGTAGCACTATGTAATTTTATCACGCACATTTCTGGCTTTCCGTCGGTACATTCGCGAAGTAATTCGGATTATAAACGGCCGAGATATCAGAGGTGTGCAATTAACTTAATTATGATTACACAAATGGCGATTTCCGAGTTTCAAATATATCATTAGAAAGACAAAGATTTGCACTATCCAGGGTCCACAGCGTGAATTTTTTGGCCTCTGAGAAGTGTCATAAAAAATTCATTTTGCGGCGTAACGTCGGCAACTAGTCAAAAAATGTCACTTTCAAATGCGATGTCCCTCACTCCACCTTCTAGACTTGCTGACTAGAGTTTGTTCACAAGCCGGTAAAGACTCGCGCTGAAGCTCAGACCGGTTCGGGGAAATGGGGGCGACGCGACATGTGGCAACGGTGCAATTCTAACCGAGGCTTGTCGTTCACATAGTAACCGAGGGTTTGTTTAAGCTCGAGAAATGCTCACACTCGGAAGGGGAGTTTAAACTGCATCCAGCGTGTAGACGCAAACTCAGTTCAAACTGACTTGAACCACGGTTCGAGAAATCTGCCCTAAGATGTGCACTATTCAGGGTTCACAAGTGAACTTTTTTGTCCTCCTGAAAGTGTCATAAAAAATTCACTTTGCGGTGTAACGTCGGCAACTAGTCAAAAAATGACACTTTTCCGCCTTCTTTTTACGATAAAAAATTAGAGACTGACGATAGGAAAACAACTCGCATATATGTAAAGTGGATTTAAACAAGCTTTCTAACGATACATAGCATTATTTTTTTTTGGATAATTTGCCTGGGAGTTGTTTAGAGTCAAACACAGGGCTCTATATTAAATAAACGGATAGTAATCAGAGCTAAATGAGATCTCTGTGCAATGCTGGTTGTGCAGTATAATATCCCTTGTAATGGGGTATTACAATGGGACAAAATGACTGTCTACATTTTAAAATGCCCATTTAAAGAACAATAACTCTCAACATAGAACACAGAAAATAATTGAACAACAATTCCAAAAATTGGGCATGACAACCATTGCTGCTAAAATTAAAGGTAAGTTCTTCCACCTTCCCATTTACTCTTTGGATTGGACATTTGGAAGTTAAAAAATTGACCTGACTTTCCTATCTAAGAAAATGACAGGAAATAACTTATAGTCTCACTTTGATTCTGTCATACCGCACCTGATCTAACCTTGCAGTACTGTACAAACACCACCCTTTTGCTCCTGCCAATCATGTTTGTGGTTGTACATGACTTATATTTATGATTGGCTTGAAGAAAGAAAGGGGTAACACTTCCATTGCCATGTTAGATCACATGGATTATGTTATTACTTATTAGCTAGAATCTCTGCTAAAAAAATAAGGGCAGTAGGGACAAAATCGATCCCACAAGGGATCCTTGGAATATGTAGTACTCTTATGCCTGGTTGCACCAACAAAATTACCGGTCCGATAGCTCCTAACAGACTGATAGCACAATCGTTAAAAGGTCTACCTATCTGTCCATTAGGAGCTATCGGACCGGTAATTTTGTTGGTGCAACCAGGCATTAACCCTTTGAAGGCAAAGTTTTTTGGGCAGTTCTTCTCGTTTCTTGAAAAAATTTGTAGTAGGAGTGATATTAATGAAAAACAATATGCTCTCATATGTATCATTTTAATCGTGGTGGTCCTTTTGAATGTAAAATGCCGAAGAAAATGCATCTACAGGGTGTTCCAGAATTTTTTTTAAAAGTGCTATTAACTTAAAACTTGATTAAATTTATTAAAATTTTTAAAGTCATTGTAAAATTGTTACTATGGTTACATAATAATACTAAAACCCTGTACTATGAGAAATTCCTAAGAGCCCTGACTTACGGCATACCCTGTTCGACACCACGGGAGGGGGTATGTTTAGCTCACGCTGGGAGGTGGAAAAACTTATTATCACATGCCATGGTAGTTGAGCCCCCTTCCATGAGGTGGAAGGAGCAGTTTGAGCCTCAAACTGCACCATTTCTGTCTAAACTCTAGCGCACCCAAATCAAAAATCCGCAGATCATCATATGATGCACGTAGGCCACAAAAGGTTAACCATCTCTACTACCATAAAATTTTCTCTGCCATAACACAGATGATACCAAGTTGAAGTAGGTGTTAACTCACCTTATCTTCTGTCTTAGAAGTACTTGGTGCATTTGCCTTGTCTTTGTCACGTATAAGGCTTCGGCCAGAGCGATGACGTGACCTACCTCCTCTGGGGTGGCTCACCATGGTGCATCCCAGCTTACGGTAAAAGTCCTCAAAGCTGAGGAGATACCTGTAATACCAACATTGTCAATTCAAATGTTCTGACCCACCATACATCAAATTTCAAGAAACAAGAAAACATCACCTTTTATAAGCCACCTTGACCTGATTTGTAGTAGATGAAGTTGGATGTTGCCCATAACCAATTTTGTGAGCAACTATTTTCCACTGAGCTTGATTTGTAACCTTGTTATATCCACCCAGTTTTTGCACAACCTGAATTGGTAAATCACGTAAGATATATGGCCACACTGACAGACTGAAAATTTCCCTTACCTTAAATAGTTTGTAGAGGTCAACATCTCGATTACCTACAGTAGGACCCTTATTGATGGGTGTGCTCCTATCATCCATGAACTTATAAAGCTGAGCAACAAAATGATCCTTTTCTTCCCGTGGCTCATCATCAGAACTCTGCGAAGGAGAACAGTGAAAAATATTACACTATTCCTCGTAAGTTCCTCAGTAATTCATGGCCACTACGGGACAGTCTACTCCATCGATATTAATCCAGGGCAAGTTATTAATCCTATTTGAAAAACATGCAGTGACCATTTGTTATGGGTTTACCATTGATCACACAACAAGGCCTAAATGAAATGACTATGAGAACACTTGATTTCTGGCAGGCTTTGAAATTAAAATCAATAATACCACCCCAAGATAAAATCTATGGAACATTCACTTTGCTGCATGGAGAAAGGTTTTCCATACACAGGGTGCATAATAGTATAAAGGTGGGGAGGGACGGTGGCCGAGACGAAGACGTCTCGGCTTGCTGTGCGGAAGGTCCCTTTCGCCTGCGTCGGGAGGGTCTCTGACCTGCGCCTTGAAAGTGTCTGACCTCCTGGGAGACTGCACATGGCCCATCGTTTAAGGTGGAAATGAAGCGACTTGCTAATCAAATGAGAGTCTAGAATTGGAATGTTAATAAGAAGGGCTAAAATCAGGGAAACATACGCAACCGATGCAGCAGGAAATGCTGTTCAATCCTATGCATTCCATTCGAATCTGCGCTTTAAACTCGATTTAATATGGGCCCATTACCGGCGGCAAGTTTTTGTGCGCAGGCGCAATTGTCACAGCTGCCAACTTAAACATGGTATTTGGAGGTGTGATTAATATTTTTTATTTTTGATGGAAATCGATTTTATTCGGTCGTCAGTACGAGGTCCCAATTTGTCGAGGCATTTTTAAAAGTTTAGTTCCGAAAGGGGAGCCTGTAGCTCGTGTCGGATTTGGAACACGTTCAGTTGGTACGCGTGTGACAGGTAGAATCGGCAACACAGCAAAGGTCCGGGCCAATTATCGCGTAGCAGTATGTGACGGCATTGCTGTGTGGATTCGAATCATTCGATTATTCTATTATAATTATAACTATATAAACCAATATAACGTTTCTGACGTCTGACAAACACCCCCGCCAAACGAAAATCCTGTGTGAGCCGTTGTAAAAACCATCATACTAACTTGCACACATATTTTGCGGTCGTATGCAACCGTATCTCGCTACCGTAAACAACGCAGTGTTGCCACTGCCTCACTCGAGTGGAGCAAGGGGACGTCACTGGATCATTTTCGGATCGTTTTTCCGCAATACAAATTGAAAGAGCACGGTGAGGTAGGGTTTTCTTTTTGCGGTTGCGATCAGTATATAATTCCCGACATATTCCACATTTAATTTTAAAATTCTCATTTACTTATGATTTTTTTGCGGACTATTGAAAATTCTGCCATAAGGGCCCATGTTAAATCGCGAACTTCTGAGCCCTCCAGTTCGCTAATTTGCACGGTGACGTGTATTTTTCTTTGCGCCATTGATAAGAGGACACAAAACTGCGTAACATATGCTTTTTTCATAAAATTCTCATTGAGTGACTCTAGCTTCATTTCCACCTTAAGACATTGCACCTGCACCTGTGTCTCTTCCCCAGAAATCCGCATCCTTACCCTATATCCTTTCATCCCTGCACGGTGTTTGAAGTTAACAATCTCAGAAAAATCTCAGAAAAAATGGTGGCATTGTCAGCGAGTGGTGGCAACCAAAGCCCTTCTGGCGGCCAAACGGCGAACCACACCCCTGGATGGGGCTTAAACGGGGCTACAAGTAACTGCTAATGACACGTCCCTCACCTAGGCCAGTGTGTGCTACACGTAATTCTTTAACAACAAAATGACTAATGCTGTAGCCTGGCAATACACCAATAGTGCTTCAGATTGGAATTAGTCATTGAAACACAGCCATTAGCAATCTTCTAACACATATTAGCTGCTATTTTCAAACGCGTCGCGGTTATTCCATGACGGTGCAGTCCAGTGAATCTGTTCCGAGACCGAATATCATGGAAAAAGAGAGTCCACGACCTGATATGGAGGCTAACGAGGCAGTCAAAAGCCCCAACGGTGCGGAGAAGGTATCACTTAGCTCAGACAGGTGAAAAGCACGTTAAGCACCTTTAATTCGTGCCATCCCCTCATCTAGTTCCGCCCCCATCTGGTGGCATCGCCACCTGCGCCGAGTGAGGTTTTCGAACGACACACTTCCAGCTTTCACCCTGGCCTTATCGTTCGTCTCTCAGAAAAACTGATTATACCATCAGAATCAGGATTTTTTGCCAGATTTTTAGAGCCCAACTTGTATTTTGAGTGGAGTGTTCCTTTAACTCTTACAGAGCCGCCATTTTCCAGCGAAGAAAAGCGGGAAGGGTGGGGACTCCTATACGAATTTTTTTCTACACTCTGCGTAGGCCCATTCCCATGAAATCTAGTGAGTCAGAAAGGAAATGGCCAGGTCTTTCATATACGATACATTTTCCTCTTCTAGCTAATATGAATGCCGTCTAACGCGCTGCGGAACTCTCATAATCCTTCATGTAGCACCATCTTTTGGTGAGCGCGCGAACCAGCCATGGTCTGCTGGAGTTTATTATTATTTTAAAATTAGTTTGACATCTCCTTTTTCACATAAAACATATTTCATCAAGATAGGGTAGCTAGAACCCATAAAAATAATTAAAATTCACCAGGGTAAATGAATACGGAGATTGCTTAGCGCAGGCGTAAATATTCAAGAGCCAATCGCGTGCGAGATCGAGAGCTGGAGAGCCAATGGCTGCGCAGAACGAACCAAAATGAGGTCACGGTAATTAGACGCAAAAAACAATTAATTGTGACGTAATGGGATTATCATAAGCGTAAAAATTTTACAAAATGCGCTCGAGTATATGTATTATTTATAAATAAATAAAAACCATGTAGGTTACAGCTAATATTTAAAATTAATTCTTGAAATTGTTCTCACGCTGTTCCACGAGTGGCCACCCAAATGACCCCACATCATGGCCGCTGGACATTCCCACACACTGAGATTTTTCATGTAAGTTCTACTTATAGTGCTTGTGAAGAGGGTGAAAACCGCATTCATTTACGCATTGTCGAAGTTCCGTAAAAAATTCGCAAAGTCTTGTTCTCACCCGTATGTCAACCGGCGCCCTAAGAGTTAATGACAACTACGGTTGCAGTGTAATATCCCTTCTCATGGCCGATTTCATTGGACAAGCTTAAATTTCAACAAAGGTCAGCTTCGAGTGACTGTATGAACACCACTGAAATTGGGAAAATGAAATGTGTTAAATATGAACAGTTTTGCTGAATACCTCAGTTTTTTTGGAACAACATTGTAGGAGTGGATCTCACATGAACTCAATTTCAAATAAACGGGCAAAACTTTCTTGAGTGCCCGTCAAACCCTGTCTACCACTCCCTTCTATGGCTTATTACTCCAAACAGTCACATGACATGGCTGCCCTTAAATGACCCTTTGCAGTATCTTTTCTTTCCAGTCTACTCAACTGCTGTCTCCATGAACTCCGCCCATATTTTTTGGGGACGGTTTCCCCATAATTGTTCCAAATATGCCTATACCCCATCCCTGGCCAAAATGGGGTTCCTTGCCAATCCATGCAAAAAGACAACATAGTGAAGACAAAATACTGAAGCATTCAGAGGAGAAATGCTAGGATTTTGATTTTTTAAGAAGTGGGACATAATCAGGGCATTAGTGTTTATGTGGTGTTTTTATTGGAGACTTCCAAAAATCTGAATCCTGTATCCATCTCCTTCTTTTGGTCACTTTTTCTGCTTTCTACTGATGTGTCTGGGCAGAAGTGCACTGCCTTCTCTGTCCAGAGCCAAAACAAAAGGTCCGGAATATCAGATGGTTGGAAATGACTCAAAAACTACCCAGATGTGCCCTCCTTGGGAACCCTCCCCCTCCCCCAACTTCAGCTAATGATTAAGTTATGAATAATAAAGGTTTGTGAGCACAGATTACCAAATTATTATTGCTAAAAATGCCCAGGTTAAAACTGAAATCGCTATTAATTCCCAAAGCAATTTCTGTTAAGGGTGCCGGATACCTATGCGGTACAGGCACTTAAAGAAAAGTCACAGCCCATTCAGCTAAAAAAAAAAAAAAACTTTTTTTCGGATGTCCATTTAAATGGCCCCTCACTGAACCCTTCCTTTAAGTCATGAACAAAGAGTCATGAATGATGAGAATAACTCACATTCTTCACGGGAACCTCAAATATTCTTCATTTTCGCTGTCAGACTTTTCAACATACATAAGTATTAATTTTCATAATTTTAAAAATATATTGCATTAACATATTGGCCTTGCGGCACTGCTAAGAAATGATTTTTTGAACTTACATTGCATCTGACAGGCATATTTACCTATTAACGATATGGGACCAATAGTGAGCTTTTAGGCAATCAATTGATGGGATTTGATATTCCTTGGCTCTGTGCCATACACATCTGAGCCACGGCAAGTGTGTTTTATTCTATTTCATGACATCAAGCGAGAAATCTAGCTCCTACCCAAGATCATTTGAGATGTTCTGACCAACATATTAATATGCCATAATACTTCTAGTCTGCACAAATTTTCATAAAATCCTGCACAAGCGGATGGCCATGGATTTTTAAACTTCTGAAGCTTCAATTACTTACATCGGAATCTTCCCCGTTAGTGGCTTCACTGCTGCTCGTCTCGTGCAGACCAAAGAGGAGTTCTCGATCCCAATGAGGTGGCAATTCATCTTTGTCCAGGTACAAAAGAGCCTTCTCCACTGCTGGGAATTTTTAGTTTTCAAATTATTTTCATGCTCTTTCAACATGCCATACCATGCAAAGCCCTCTCACCTGTTTTAAGTGTGTTGTTATCCACCTTGGACCCAATTTCCCTAGTAAATTCTGTTGCTTCCTTCTTGGGAACAGTGTAACTAGAACAAATATTTGTTATTACATGCTACTAATAGACCACAAATAATTCTACACTCACTATCTCCCATCCTTGAAGGAGCGAACAAGATAGTCATCCTTCACTCTTATTTTCACTGTATCTTGAGCAGTTGGGGCCACTACTAATCCAGGAAACCAGTTGTCCTTTTGTTTCTTTTTATCGCCCAATTCCACACATATGACTTTGCCTATGTCCACTTCCCGCTCTTCCTTCTTCTTCCCTCGCTTTGGTGAATCCTCTTCATCACTACTGTCATCTCTGAAAGAAGCCAGTGTCAAGAACTGTGGACGAAAAGAAGCTCAAGTTCTTCTTTATAACTCACTGAGCTTGTCGGCTCCTTCGACCCCTCCTTCCCCCAACAACAGGATTTAAGAAGTGTTCTGGATGTGTCAAGGGTAACTGATCAAGGGTTTCACCCTCTGCAAAATGCCTCCCACTCTTTAAACATAGTGCGGTTCTTCGAAGGGTGGTGATGTCTCCATCATCAAACACTGCCAAGTAACAAAAATTAAAGTCATATCACAATATCTGGCTGAGGTTTTGTCTTTGAAACTCACCCACTGTGTACTGGCTGCAATCTTGAATTTTATTTAACACTGCTTCCAGATACTGGCCTTTCTCTGGGTGTTTCGCTTCAACAGTTGATCCCGCCTGTAAAGAACAATTGTTAGCTTGGTTCAAATTTTAAAATCACTAAAAATAATCCACAATTAATAATCCGGAGTCAGACAGTCTTACCCGTAGCGTTCCTTTAATATGATCATCTGTTATAAGGGCACTGCCTCCAGCATTTTTGAAGGTGACCTGAAAACAAATTACGGTGCAATTACTAGCAAGTTACACTTTTTTGTGTATGTAGTATAATAATTCCTGAAGATAGAAGATAAGCACATAATCAGACTATCCTTTCACTTAAATTTTTCTTTCAACTCCTCAAATCTCTCCATCGATCAAAGTATAATTAGATCAAAAACTTTCCCTTCAGTAAAAAAAAGAGAAGACCTCCGCGGCGGAATGAAGGTACTGAAACAAGGCAGGCGCACGTAAGACCTTCACCAATTGATTTAAGCTGTACCATAGGTCTTACTCAAGCAATTCCCAATTCACTGCTCATGGAGACTCCTTTCTGAAACAAATTTGTGGAATTTTCGTCCTACTACTAATTACTTCTAACAGCAGTACCAGTGTACTGCAATTGTACTGCTAAGTTAGCAGTAACTACAGACCTATAGTTAATAGTAATAGTAGTACGACGAAAATTCTGCCCATTAATTTTCCATGAGCCACTCCATATAAGTGTTTTATGAAATTAGGAACTTCAATATTAAGCTCATTGAATTTCTATGCGATTAGTGCGAATTATTGCCATGAAACATTCATGCAGAAACGTCACCTCTTTTAGATGCTGATTTTAACTCTAACGTTTAATTTTTCACATATAAACGTTAATTGGTGAATTTTAGAGGGTCTTTTTCGATTGGACCGAGTCTGTTTGAATGGGTTTAGTTTTTCCCCAATTTTTTTCTTTTCATAATAAAATCCTACCTACTGCTCTGAGTAGTTTGCAGCAGTCATTTTACGAGCCGTTCCATACCGTACTTGAGAATTGCTTGAGTAAGACCTATGGTACAGCTTAAATCAATTGGTGAAGGTCTTACGTGCGCCTGCCTTGTTTCAGTACCTTCATTCCGCCGCGGAGGTCTTACTTCTCTTTTTTTTACTGAAGGGAAAGTTTTTGATCTAATTTCAGTTCTTTTTTGACAGTACACGTAACTTATGCTCTACACTATACAGTCTGCACTATGAATGCATTGGAGACGATTTTCGTCGCTTAGAAGTCCCTAAAATTATTTCCCCAGAGATAGTCTTAAAAAAAACGAAAGTCGAGTGCTACCAGCCAACGGTTAGTCTGATTTAATTAGTCTGGCTTAATAGTACAGTTGAATCCGGATAAAACAAACTTCAAGAGACTGCAGAAAAAGTATGTTATAACTGTTATAGCTGAATCGTCACGCAACGAAAACATAAATTTCTGCTTTCAATGAGGCTGTACTATGCACTATTAGACTACATACCGATTAATGAAATCTGTCGCAAATGCAATATTGATGGCTCACCCGAAAATTATGCAGGACCAAAATAGGCGAAATTTCCTTCTGCCGTCTCCTTTTTGCAAATTTGATACCTGGAAAACAATGCTGTATTTTCCCACCGAGGGTCCAAGAAATTGTCTGTTATACCCGAGGTGAGGTGAAAATGAGTCTGTTATATCAGGAGTAAAATACACAGGGCCTTATGGAAGCATGCCGGGACAGCCTTTATAACCAAGTATGTTATAGCCGGGGCTGTTATATCCGGATTCAACTGTAAATCTGTAATAAGTACAATGCGTTCACCTTATAGCAGCGGCAGGGTATAACGGGTATAACATTTCGCTAATAACAATATGGCTAGTTGGTAAACAAGAATTGACGTCTCTAGGTGATGGCATTATGAACTAATGAATTAATGACAGAAAAAATACGAGGTAAAAAAATCACAGCTCCAATCCTGCAGCAGTGGGAACTGTGAGATTTTGAACATAGATCCGCACCATCCCACTGCACCTTCGGCCCTTTGACGAAGAAACCAAATTCCGAATAGTTATTGAGCAAAAAAATTGAGACGTATTTTTTGGTGGTTGAAAATTTTTTGCGGCGTTTTGAAGAGGAATTAAGTAAAAGTGTAAATGGTAGGAAATCAAGTCACGACGGTGGGGATCTGTGTTCAAAATTTGGAAGCTCTACCTACAGCAGAACTTGAGTTAGGGCGAATAAAAAAAACGTAACAAGAACAACAACAAGTACGAAAAATTCATTGTTGAAACATTGTTGAAACATTGTTGAAATCTATGCTACGGTCTTACTTAAGGGCTATCGCCCTTAAAATATTGCAGTAACTTGTACCAGCTGTAGTAATCCAGTTCAGATGTTTCCAACTACCTGGCCTTAACATTTTAAAATGATGTTATAAAAATGAATGAGATAACCGATCTTAATATCCAAGGGTCAAATGGTATATTTTGCATATATTCCTCTACAAGTTCAGTGTTCTAACTGTTCAGCATGGCTTTTCTAGCTTACCTTGCACTTAACGCTGCGGACCACCTTCCGCACCTTAGCTTCACAAAATGCTCCTTTGTATTTGGCACTGACATCTGTGCCCACAGTCAAATATGGCGGGTCGTCACCCTAGGTAAAAGTACAAAGGCACATTAATTATATCAATTAACATAATAATAATAATAATAATAATAATAATAATAATAATAATAATAATAATAATAATAATAATAATAATAAGGGTAGTGCTTGACCTCCTAAGAGGTATGTAGCACAGACCTTTATTTATACCGTTATAGTACGATACATACTGGAACCTTGAACGAAGCGTCTGGCCCCATGCTCAGGGTGACTGGCAGGGGATGTGCAATGTGCAGTGCAATGTCTCAAAAGGAACATTTTGTGAACGCCCCCGAGTGGATTAGTCTAGTGGAGATTCCACCCGAGCCGAAGCCAGAGATGACCCAACTCTGCACGAGATGAAGGGAGAAGACCCCGGTCTGGGATCGAACCCAGGACCCTTCCATCCATGGGTGCACACGTTACTGTAGCGCCACTCCACCTCCCCTCAATTAACAAAATCATCCCGTCTCAATTCCTCAATTATTACTGGGTGTCAGGAACAAATACAGAACTTAAATTAATCTCAATCACAAGTTGAATTACTTAAATTGCAGTTTATTTTAAAAGCTGTTATAAAATCAAGAAACAAAACATTGCCACATGCTAGTTACATTATTACATTATTCCGTAATCTTGAGGGAGGCAGGGGAGGGGTGTTGCAGATGCGCAACATAATCATCTCGTTGGCTAATATATGTACTGGACAATATCAAATAGTGCAAATCATTACTGTGATACAAGGTGCTACCCAAAAGTTCGCGAACTGACGCCAGTACTTTTGAACTGCACATAGTTTGTCACTACCACTCTAGGTAGTGCTGCAGGTGACCTTTCTGAACTATTCTGCCAAGGCCCAAGTGGCAACGTCTGAGGTGGAATGGATCAGTTTCTGTAAGGGGTTTTGCAGTGTTGCGTTTGGTGCGTTCTGCGATTCTATCTGGGGGTGAAAATGGATGGCCTAACAGCGTAAATTTGATTTCAAACTTGGCAAAAGTGCTGCAAACTCACAAGATGCTACAATATGCATTAGGCAACAATGTTTTAGGGACATAGAAATGATATAAGCTGGGTTCAAAAATACCCCATTTCAATTGATGATGATGATCGTTCTGGACGTCCTTTGAAGAGCACAACCCCATAGAAAATGGGTAAAATTATTCTCAAATCTTTATTATTTCAGCTTAATTTTCATTTTCGGGTTAGGAAGAAGTCGCAGGGAGCTAAATCAGGCGAAAAAGGCGGCTGAGGAAGGACATTCGAAGGAAATGCCTCGCGACGTGGCGCGAGAACAACATGACAATCGCGCACTCACCCCGTGTTTGCCGTGCAGCAGTTTTTCGTGTCCCAAAACATGAAGATGGTCCCTTACCCACCTTTTTCACCATATTTAGCTCCCTGCGACTTCTCCTATTCCCAAAAATGAAAATTAAGCTGAAAGGAAAAGATTTGACTCAGTAAATCAGGTCCACGAAGAATTGCAGGTTTTGCTGAGAGCCCTAACAAAAAATGACTTCCACAAAGTATTCCAATCATGGGAAGAGCACTGGGATTGGTATCTATGTTCAAAAGGGGACTACTTCAAAGGTGATTAAGGAAAATAAGGTGTACGGTAAGCTAATTTTTCAAAAAAAAACAAAAACAAAAAAAAAAATCAGTTCGTGAACTTTTGGGTAGCACCTCATAGTATGGCGTATGGTTTAAATCCCCATGACACAAAATATCAATACTGGTACTAAAACAATCCACAAAATAACATGAACATAGCATTTCCCATGACAAATCAAACATTCATCAATTACAACAGGTTTGAAATTAGTGTAGAGGGAAGAACGTGTTATTTTCCCATACCTGTATCTGTGGCAATTTTAGTACACTGCAGTGGATGGATGCGAACAAGTCAGTTTCTGAAACTCACTTCTGTCGCTCTTTCTCTCCCCCCCCTTTACTTCCAGCCCAATGACACTAGTTGCTATAGCATCTACTAAACTAAACCCTTCTTCCCTACTCACATTTTACAATGTATCACATAAATTGTCACATAACATGTGAAGATTGGGCATGGAAGCGCCAGTGGACTGAGTTGTGTGTTACTAACACGTCACTTGACAACTTTTCTTCCCTTCATTCAGCATCTTGTATGCACAAAAATGAGGTGTTCAATTCTGTGACAATGCCTGAATACATGTAATGTCACCACCTGTCTGAGGGGAGATCTAAGGAAGTTACATGCACCTCCCCAACGACTCTGTGGTAAGAATGCATGTGCACACTAGCTTTCATTATGCCTCGCTTGCAGCAATGCCACACTGCACTGCTTATTGGTGGCTGGAACCATGCTTCTTGTCTTTCTCTCCAAACCCCTGTCAGTTCAACTCCAATCTTGGGATGTATTATTTCCTCTCAAGTCAGGTAAAGACTTGCTCCGGGATGCACCAAGGTGATGCAGTGCATTCTTTTCAATGGAATAACATTCTGGTCTTGCAATTACTAGGATATTAATGAAAATTCACCCTAGTATACCAATCCATTTCCACGTAACACATGCCTTCTAAACCGGATCTTCCAAATTGCTATCTGAACCATTATGACTTTAATATGGTTCTTGAGGAAGGGAGGCGAAGTGGCGCTGCGGTAACGTATGCGCCCACAGATGTTAAGGTCCCGGGATCAAATCCCACCCGGGGTTCCCCCCTTCATCTCGTGCAGGGTTTATTAGAGGTCGTCTCTGGCTTCGTCGTGGGTGGTATATCCGGTAAGACAAACCACCCAGGGCTGTTCACAAAATGACCACAGCACCGACATTGCACTGCACTATGCACATTCCCTCCTGTCACCCTGCCCGTGGGCCCGGGCTTTCATTAAATAGGCACCAGGTACCTTGTACACTGAAAATTCAAAATATAATAAAGGTCCATGCGATATACCCCTGTAGGGGTGAAAGCATCACCCACAAATTATTATTATTATTATTATTATTAAATATGGTTCTTGAGAAACTTATGCTAGCTCAACTTGGACAATTAATCCAACATAGTATTTCTGCTGCCTTATAGAACCTAAGAATCTACTTTTAAATAGGTATGCCACATGCATCGCCAAGTACAAAATGTAATCCTTTACCACACCTTAATGTAATAAATTTTATTGACTATAATGAAAAGTACCTTAGACAAATGTCAAATCTATATTATTAATAACCGACTGTGATGGAAACTCCTCCCACACAGTATGGCCTACAGCGTTGGGAGTGGCCTCAAAATTTAGTCTGCGTTTTCTAGGTTTGCAATAAACTTTTGTTTTTTGGAAAGTGCCGAGGGGCATTGTAATACTAAATAGTCGCAATGAACGCAACAACAACCAGTGCGGTCGTTCCATGGAGTTCCCATTTCCACCGTTTCGGGCGCCACCTCCTGGGTGGCGACTCGTTCACTTCTGCACGTCACCGTCTTACTGCTCCCTCCCTCTCTCTCTCTCCCCACTTTTGCACTTTTTTTTGTTTCCCAAATTTTGGGAAGTTGGTGCCTAGTGTCAAATTTATTGTGCTACAGGCCAACTGGCGCATGTGGCTGACTCCTCAAGCTCCTCCATTCACCAATCCCACCTGCTCTAGCATCTGAATTCACTATTGAACATCTACACCAGGTGGTGACATTTTGGGAATTCCCACACACATTCACTACATTTATTTAAATTGCCTGTGATGAAATTCAGTCTTGTAAAATAGTCCTTTGCAATGTGAGAATAATCAACAGTTACAATGTAGCTTGCACAACTGAACTTGCCATGCTGTGTAAATTGAGCTAGCTAACCTGTCAAGAACCCAATGAAGTGTGATCAGACATGTTACTTCGGCGGCGCCAGCCACAACGTAACAAATGCTAGCCCATAGCATTTGCATTACGGTGCGAGAGGCATTTGCAATGATGCCAATCAGGTTAAATTGAACATGGATCTCATGATTATCACACCAAATGCACAATAGCCTTAATTAATTCTGTTTTCAAATAATGACATCATAGGCATTCCTGTGGGTCGCCAATTCTAGGCATAGCCCCCTCGTAGACTTTGCTTCACATACGTAACCATCACTCCATCAGTAAACGGACCTTCATACCCAACTGAAAGCTGTCTCCAAGGTGTCACACACAGCAGGCAACCTCATCAAGCGTGTGCCACTGCCATCTGACTGGCAGAATCAGGCATGAACATAATCAGTGACACATTAGAACACGACCAATGCACCGCCCTCTCCCGGAAGTATCTTTTTTGTTTCATTCGTTCCAGAACTGCGTGTGTGAAGCACGAAGAGCCATTCCCAAGTTCAAAAGACTGTAAATAAAGTGTACCAACTGTGTGTAATCAAACTTGAAAATATTCCATACCATCGTGCCCTCAATCCTACAATCGAAGCGCAGAACCGCTCGACGCGTAACAGGACCTGTGCGTTGACTCGGTTGTCATGACCTGCCTGCCTGCCTGCTGGCTCCTTCCCTGCAAGCTCCCCAACAACTTGTCGTCGGTGAGTGCTCCCACGCGATTGGCTGATCGGACGCCCAATATCAGGAGGGTCAAATTCTATCTCGCAAGATGCCCGGATTCCCATTTTTACATTTTATTCATTTTTAAGGTTATACTTTTTAGTTGGTGGTTACATAAATGTGTGATTTTTTTTCATGTGGTTTTATCAAGCTATAAGTGCTGAATAGTTTAATGGTGGTGCGCTCGTGCATCGTGAGTGCGGTTAGGCTGGGTCGTGGGCTGGATGTTTAGTATTTCGGATGACGTCATTTTTGATGCCGCGTATGCAGATGGCGGTTGGGAGTAGTTTGAACGCACCCTGTGGAGTCCCTAAATAAAATAAGTGCAGTGGAGTCGGTGGAAGCACGTGGGATCATTTACTGAAAATTGTCGTTGTTCGGTGTAATTGTATGTTACAGGGGACGGTCAAATACCGTGCGGTCATGGAGGAGGATAAGATTTCCGAGCAGCCTAAGTGTGGGGCGGTATGTATAGTTTGTGAGCTCTGGAGTTTGCCAACATGTACGCAGTGCGCCTGAAAAATACTTAATGATGTCCTGGAGGCATACACAGTACTGCTGACTGATGTTGTTATTCTTTGCTTACTTACCAGGAAGTGCACACAGGATCTGACAGCAGTAAGTCAAAGGAGGGCAATGGAAAGAAAAAGCCTTGTGTTAATGTACTCGACATGACCTCTGAAGATTACTACTTTGATTGTTATGCCCATTTTGATCCGCATGAAGATTTCTTGAAGGACAAGACACCACCGTTAGCATATTATAATGCTATGTGCAACAACCGTGACATATTCAAGGTATTTGATATTTCTGCAATGCCCACTAAAATATTGTTTGGTACAAAATACCGTATTACCTCACTGAAAGTGGCATGCCGGTGTAGTCGAGGTTGACCAGTTTTTAGAAATGCACAATCTGAAGGCTATACCGGCTTGCGGGTCTAAGCGAGGTATGCCGGTATAAGGCGCGGTTTTCTTAACCACAGCATTATCAAGATCGCTGAAAATTATTATTACTAAAATGAATGCATTATACCCATTTTCTACGGTGCGGATACAGCCCAGGACACTTCTATTGCCTGACACATCCCATAAGACCATTCGTTAAGTTCAAATTTCACTGCAACATTTTCAATTAAAAGTGCAAGGCTGCAAGAAGGGAAACATACCTACCAGGATATTTCATACGTTGGGTTTTGATTTTATTACCTGAGACAAATTCTCAGACAAATTGATACCACTACACAATGTGATCCTCTGATTGCCAACGAGATCTGTGACCATCGAACTAATGAGCAAAACAAAGGACTGAAGGCATTTGCCTGGGTCCTTGTAATGTTTAGGGGGGTTCCCTGCTCAGAGCAGGCTGACAGTGGGATTGATCACACTCTATGACCTGTTCAACAGATGAACTTGCATATTCTCACAGCCCTGTACTCTCACATTTTTCACTGTGACATTATTTTAGTACACATGTATTCCAAAAAATTAGACAATGATCAAAATTATGGAAATCCACCTCAGCTATTGTGGCATGCTGGCCACGCCCGGGTTATACCGGCATGCTGGTCGACCTGGTTTTATGGTGACATGCCACTTTAAGTGAGGTAATACAGTAGTTGCATTAAAGAGGGAAGCCATTTTTGGGTTGTGTTTAAAATGGCCATGTTCAATTGCGCATTTCTCATGCACTGTACAAGGATGAAATTGAAATGACAGTGAATGAAAATGGCAATAATGAAGAATCCTGCTAATGCTTCAGATAGCCCTCAGTTACCCACCCACCAAATTTGAATGCCATTAGAGCAAAAGTGGTAACAGTGTTGGTGCATTTCCCCATTGGCTCAACATGTTGGAGTAATAAGGGCTAAAGCAGCATTTACATGGGAGCGATTTGATCAGGGAAGTGCAGCGATGTCATCGCTGAGCGAAGGGAAATGTAGAGGTTCTGACGTAATGACTCGAGCGATAGCACTTACGTATCACGTATGTGTTTACCAGCTGGTGATGTGCATCGCTACGGCATGCCAACGGCATTGCCCGCACGAAGATTGTTTATATTGTTCTAATTTTGTTCCCTCATTGTTCAGATTGTTTATGGCACCATGGATACCCAGTGATGTGCGGCGATGTACGACTTCGCCTTCGTCTATTTCAAACAGACCTGACCCTTCTTAAACGCGATTGCTACTTTCAGCCCAAATCACGGCTTTTGTTAAGTTTGCTCCCCTCAGCGATGACATCGCTCATCAAATTGCTCACATGTAAATGCAGCTTAATAGGGGGAGGCTGGGAATATTTTACATTGTACGTTGCATGTTTAGTTGGGGGGCTTCATGTCCTGTGTAAAGAGGACTGCCGATAGGCTTCACATTTAGTTGAATCAGTGTGTCAGTGATATACAGGGACATTAGATGACCCACACTAGAGGTACACCTGCGAGCATAAAGATGGAGACGGCAGGCCCTCACCTTCGGCAGGCTGCTCTGCCAATCTCAGCAATTACAGTATCAAATATACTGTCATAAATACATGAATACACGCCTGCGGCAGCTAACTCGGTCCAAAAAGAGTTCATTAATTTGAGTCTGATAACAAAAGGTCAAAAAAGGGCCTGCCGTCTCTATCTTTATGCTCGCGGGGGTACCTTCTTGAGGACACCAGAGGGGAGGGTAGAAACTAAAAAGTGAAAATTCAAGAATGGGGGCCATTCCAGACAGAACTGTGCAGCACCTTTTCATTTCAGGGCAAAGTTGTGATGGACGTGGGATGTGGGCTTGGGGTCCTATCCATGTTTGCAGCTCGAGCTGGAGCAGCACGTGTGTTCGCAGTGGAGTGTTCTGGCATTGCACAGCATGCCGAGGAAATCATTGCAGACAACAACTTAACCAGTGTGATCACTGTCGTCAAGGGAAAGGTGGAAGAAGTAGAACTACCTGATGGCTACAAAGAAGTTGACATCATTATCTCGAACTGGATGGGCTATTGCCTATTTCATGAATCCATGCTGGATACGGTCCTATATGCGCGTGACAAGTGGCTGAAGAAGGGAGGGTACATATTTCCAGACAAAGCTACCTTATACATTTGTGGGATTGAAGATGAGCAATACAAGGAAGAACTGATTGACTGGTGGGATGACGTGTATGACTTTGACATGAGTTGCATCAGGGAGATGGTCACTGAAGAGCCAATCATTGACACTGTTGACCATGACAAGGTGAGCATTCATGGAGTGTCATGACTTATCCACATCTGATGTCCTGAACTTGATTTTTGCAGGTTGTCACCAACTCATGCACCCTCAAGAAAGTGGACTTGTATGAGGCAAAGCAAAAGGATGCCTTATGCTTTCAAGCTCCATTTTCTCTTCAGCTCTTAGATGGTCACAACATGCATGCTCTTGTGACTTACTTCAAGGTGGAATTCACAAGCCACAAGCATGTAAGCTTCACGACTGCTCCCTCAGCACCATATAGTCACTGGCAGCAGACCATATTTCCTTTCGACCAATGCTTGACGGGCATGCGTGATGAGATCATCACAGGCACGTTGTCTCTCCACCCTAACGCCCGTAATCGTCGAGATCTTGACATCACAACTGAAATCGACTTCAAAGGGGAGTTGTGCACAGTGCATGAGAGGAGGCAGTATTGCTTGCATTAGCTGCCTTCTTGCCAGCCACAGGGAATGTTTTTGGTTGCCTGTGCTTTAGCATGCCAGCAGATGAAGACATTTTAGTTTAATTGCATGTGAAGTTATTAAGCGTCCTTGTGCATCAGTACATAAGTTGCCAGGAGTTTTTCAGTGAAGTGATCCAGTGGATTTTGAAAAAATGACTGTAACCTAGATTGCAGCTTATGAGAGAGAAAGCCAGTGCACACAGTTCCATTTGATTGACATGTCATGCAGGGTGAAATGTCTTTAGTGCATTTGAGAACATTGAACTGCTGGTTACTGTAGCCTTTTTAAAACTCGAAGTGCCAGTTTCATTAAGCTCACTTAATCAGTGCCTGAAGTGAAGTCATCCTTCTATGGCAAAAGGTGCAGACCAAGTAAAATTTAATTGAAGGTTAGGTTTAATTTTTCATCTCTGCCCATCAGACACCACTGAAGTGCATTGATAGCAAGGGCAATCTGGCCAGTTCAAGCAGTCACTTAGAAGTAATGTAACAACTTGTGTCAATTGGCAGGGTGGTGTGCATTTCTCAGGGCACCTTCTCATTCTTGATCGGACCACACACATTGGCTAGTTCCAGGCTTTGGAATAGTTGTAGGCTAGATGCTTAATTTGAAGGGTGTTGGAAACAGATAAAAATAGTTTTGGCCAATGAGGCACTCCCGTTGGGTGTTGCCAAATAACATTACGTAAGTATGATTGATTCATTGCACATCATAATTATGGAGTTGATTTTGTTTGTGTGTAAATCTTGTTTACCTTAACAATCTGCATTATGTATGAAAATGAGGGAAGTTAGAGAAACTTTCAGGGAAAAAAAATCAGTTACATGAGAATTTGTAATTGTTTCTAATAATTTTTACTGTCCGTAGTATAGCCAGCTGTCTAGTCTGTTAAAATCCAGTCTTTCCTTGTTCAGCCTTTTATTGATGCACAATCCAAGGCAGCTTCATATGTTGCTCCATTAGTGAAAAATAAGCTGGTTGTAGGGGAGGGTATGAGGGAAAGATGGATATTTGGAATGTGGAAGGAAAATTAAGAATCCCCAGAAAAACTACAGCAAATTGAATATTGTCAACCTTTAGAGCAAGTCTAAGAAACCTTGCAAATATGGTGGATAGCTGGAACAACAACATGATCATGATTGATCTGTTGGCAAGTGTTTTAAAAAGCAATTTAAAACACCATTCAAAACTGGAATGCATAATGAAAAGCTATAGGAGAACTCATTAACCCTGTACCGCGCATTGTTACCTGAGGGCAACAATTAATTTGCTCAGGCGCCATAAGCTTCAACATTGGTCCTGGAAACCACAGTGTGGCTTGATGTCACAGTTAGTTTGTTAGCTTCCGCTAGGTGACATGCAATGTCGACAATTATACGATCAGGATATGGTATGAACCGGAGAGAAGCCAAGGTCGTTGAAAATGGCGCGAAATTTGAATTTGCTGAAGCAGCAATTGTTTCTGGAGCTGATTAGATATAGGTGCAGATATTAAATATCCAATTACATGTGTAACACTGCAAGAGTAGCTCTCTCGTCGTCATTTGAGGTCATTCTAATTTTGCCAGCACAATTTCATCACAATTTTTTGGTGGCACAGGCACAATATTGCTTGAGGTTTGAGTCCTAAGCCATTGTACGTATTTTTATTCAAAAACGAAAACATGTACAGATATGACCATTACTACATTTTTAAGGTCTGGCGATTACAATTTGGACTGGAATATAGATGGCCCCGAGATCTCAAGGGGAGCCGGTAAAAGAAAGGGGATCATAAACACCCCTCCCCCCCTCCGAGCTGCATGAGACAGTGGAATGGTGCGGGTTATGATTGCCTTTAGTTTTCTGGCCCCCTTTGCAATTGGATGCCATCTATTTATCGGATGAAATTGTAATCACTGGACCTTCAAAACTTAGCAAAGGTCATTTCTGTATGTTTTTGAATAAAAAAATACTCGCCATGACTTTTGACTCAGCCGGTGTAACTTCAAAGTCATTGGGTCAGAGATGACCAAAACATAATAAAAACCATCCTTACGTCGCATATGATGAGAAAAAGCCGTTAGAATTTTTTTCTTCCCACAATCCTAAATGTGTGCAGTACAGGGTTAAAACTGCCTTGTATGTTCGTCTCTGTTCAGTGTCATCTCTTATTATTTCATGGCTATATACATGGAGAGCAGTAACTCCTCCATTATGAGCAAAAGGAGAGATTCCTTGACCTGTGCTAAATGCCAAAACACTTGACTTCATTTTTGTCTGGGAGGCATTATGTCATGCAGCAGTAGTTTAAATTTTGGCAACATAAGATGAATGATGGGGAATATTTTGCTGCGTTGGTCACTTGAACCACTGAGGCATCCAAGGTACTTAACCAGCAGGAAAACTTGCATTCACATGGTTAGGTAGCAAAATTTAATTACCACTGCATTCTGTAATGAATGTCCCAGTTAAAATTAATTAGAGTCATGCTCTTTTGTGTGTGTGTAATAGGTCAAAGAATTGCTCTACTTGTCCAACATAATTATGTGAGTTACTGACTAGGCTATCTATTTATTATCCATGTCTCCTTGATTCTGGAATGTCCACTGGTCAGGAAAATGACACACTCTACAGGAATACTTAAATAAACTTAAACTTAAATAACCATGTGTTAGTGGTAGTAGAGAATTCCGAGGGCACAGGCAAGGATTCAATTTTGGTTAGTGCTTATTGCTGAAAATACAACATGTTTCGGTACTCGCACAGTTTATACATGAGTTTGTGGTTTCTACTTCACTGACCAGTGTGCATCACAGCTTGCAAGTGTGCAGTAAATAACAGTATAGTATTTATCCATGAAATATGATGAGAGGAAATTGATGGGAACATGGAGAAACATGTCATGCAGTTTAATGGTTTCCCTAGGACTACATGCCCCAAATGTTTTGGTGTCAAACCAATTTTGAGAAATGCAACTTGATCACATAATGGCTTTTTATGCCGAGGAGTGACGTATAAGGAGTGCCTCAAATTCAGAGGAGGATGAATGTTGTAACAATTTCTTGGGTTGCTTCCTTGAAAGAATGAAATATATTTGCAGGAAAATTTATCTTCCTGGAGACAGCATATTTTTTGGAGTGTGACAATTTTTTGTACCATTTAGTGTATTTTTTTTCTCTATTTTGCCTTTCTCTCTCCTTTGTTTTTATGCAATTAGAACAGCGATGTTTATTTATGAGTGTCCAAGCAACTTTGCTTGTACATCAGGGAGGATTGGATTACCCCTTGTAAGACCTAACCATAATTGGAATGTGTTAAGGTACTCTCATATGAATGCACTGAACCAAAAGGTGATGCTACATTGAGATTGCATGTTGTATTTTTAGCCGTGGTAACCAGTTTGTTCATGTCTCTGAAAAGAGCAGATGTGTTTCTCTACCCCAATAAGCAGAAATATGGATTAAGGCAGGGATGAAAGAAAGACCATTTCTAATGAAAGGAGGGGACAAAAAACACATTTGTGAGATCAGGTTTTAGTGTGGACATTTACACCATGCAAATATTTTCCCCCTTGTTTGATTGTTTTGAAACTTTTACATACCCTTTACATGAGAGATTATGTCATTTTCCCTCTCTACTGGAAATAAGTGAAACTAAAAACCCTAGTGTAAGGCCATTCACTAATTTTGAAAGTGTTTTGTATTCCTATACCCAATGCCAAACATGTTATATGGACTCTAAATGGCAAGCAGTATACATAGACCTTACTAGAAATGGGCTGGAAATAATTATTGTTCATTGTCTATTTCTCTGCCAGGCAGCTTCTGGTAATGGAACCAAACTGCATAGTAATTGCTGTTATTCTACAGGCAGGTATTAATTTAAAAATTTAACCTGTGCTTTCAGTAACTTTGCTCCCTCCTGCATTGCTGCCATTGACTTGAAAGCAAGACTGAAAATTGGCCCTAGAAACAAACTGTTGCTTCCAGTCCCAGTAAACTTCTAAGGTTTATGAAATTGTATGTGTGTTACAGGAAAAATATCTTAAAAAATATGTGGTACGACTGCTGCCAATAGTTTGTTTGGGTTGACGTTTGCTGATTCGGTTTAAAATAAATCTGAAAGCTCTGCACCTAAGGAGACAAGGTGTATGCTTGTGTGAGGCAACATGTGTAGGCCTGTACTACAAGATGAAGGTTTATTTTTTTGTGAAATACATCTTCATGATCTTTTCAACTGGTAGTTTTATTTGACATGATATAAGACTCTTAAGCATGATTACATACTGTTCTTGACAAAAGAAATGCAGACCTTATTCCCGTGTTATGTGCAATTTACAATTTATCACTGGAAATTCCTAAATTCTGATGATGTACTGTCCAGATAATGGAACACCATTTGAGACTAGAAAATGATGCTTCTCACTGGAATCCCAAGAAAGCATTTAGACGATTATTCCATTGTTCAAATCTTTCTGTCCATGGGAGCGGTTGGCTCTCCACACTTTCTACCTGTTGAGGATCCTCAGGGCGGACACAGAAATAGCTTTGGATTGGACTGCGGCAGACTGGGCAATGTACTACACGCTGGAAGCAAACTGCGCAAATACAAGTGTGACGGCAGGGCAGCAGGGCTCTAGAAACAGGCAGTGTCTGACAAATCAGACACAGACCTTTGGGGCAGCTGGGTTCTTCATCATCTGATGGAACAGCATCATCTGATGGAACAGCATCTTCTGATGGATGTTCAGCAGCATTGCTCACTGTTGCAAGATATAATTGCTGAAACATAAATGTTACTGTTAAAAATTAAAAACAAAAAGAATATGATAACTGGAGTGTAGGAATTATCGCAGGGGTCGAATTTTAAAGGGACACTCCACTCAAAATACAAGTTGGCCCCCAAAAATCGGGCAAAAAAATACGATTCCAACGACACCAATAATTATTTTTTCCGATGAACGATGACCCCAGGGGAACCGGATCATTATGCGTATTTTGGCGATACGGTTGCAACCGTATGCTACTGTTCACGACACCCTCGCCGCCTGTCGACAGGAATGGGAAATGGAGCAGGCACAGCTCTGCCCGCGAATTCAAACCTGAACGTATTCGAACCGTATGCAACTGTTCACAACACCCACGCCACCTATTGGCACTGTGCACGCTACACTTCTCCGGTTCGCCGCGGGATGGTGTTGAATCGCCCTTCTTAGCAGACGACGTGTGTAGATATATGATTTTCCGTGTTGCCGTTGGGCGTAGAAAAAAACAGATTGCACATTCGGAATCAGGATTTTTTGCCCGATTTTTGGGGACCAACGTGTATTTTGAGTGGAGTGTCCCTTTAAATATATTGTCCAGATGCAAAGTTTGTGCACTCCAGACTTTCATCTGGAGTGCAAATTACATGCTTGGAGTGCTTAATTTTTTATTAGTGGGTATTGCCACATTTAAAAGCAGGACCAACAAACTTTGCACTCCAAGGCTCAGCTTGGAGTTCAGATGACAATTTTGGAGTGCAAATTGCACCTTTGCATCTGAATAATTTGACCCCTGTAATTGCACAATGTACACAGTCTTGATTCTCTACCTGAAGAATTATAACCTGTCCATTATCTGATTTGAGATATTGCGCAACCAATCGTGAAGGGTACTTGTACAGGTTGTCTTGAATGTGGATGATGCTGATCAGTGCCATGACGCTTGGTCCTTCATTATTTTGACTAGACGTGGCAGTCAGGAACACTACTAAAGGATATGCTGTCCTTGGTAAGGAAGCCAAACTTTGCAGCTCCCGAGTGAACGAGAAGTGAAGCTGGTCATCATCATGGGGCTCCTTTCTGGATATGGCTTGTCAGGGATTCTTAATACAGAAATGACACTAATTCACTAAAGCTGAGAGATGAGAGAATCCATT
This sequence comes from Catajapyx aquilonaris, assembly GCA_000934665.2. Lineage (NCBI taxonomy): Eukaryota > Metazoa > Arthropoda > Diplura > Dicellurata > Japygidae > Catajapyx > Catajapyx aquilonaris. Next base: position 1,170 of record JYFJ02003501.1, on the reverse strand, counting down.
GGATAGCGTATCGTGAGCATATGATGTCCAATTTTGGTTTTAGTTCCGTTTTAGTTATTTACATCAAGTAGTATTTTTTCTGCTCTATTGCTTGGTGAAGGCCATTTATTCCTAATGATTCATAATGAGCCAGGAAGCCAGGATTTTCTGTCATCACTAGAGAACTGATTTCTAGGTTTTTACCTACTTTTTATTCTGTAGGCAGAACACCGGAACCAAAATATCTATCTGTTTCATAACACAAGGACCTCAAAAATCGTAGTTTTATAGAACCTAAAATTGCCTATTTTGGGTATTGGGACCTAAATGGCCTATTTTGCGCCTATTTCGACCTTTTTGACGCCGTTCTGTAATATTTTCGAGAGTTCTGCAGGTTTACCAATCAAGGAATCTCTTCCACTTCAACCTGTGATGGGCAAAGAAGCTGTAGGCATGCCAGATGAACTGGCTATAAAAAACATTTCACTTTTCAAGTATGATCCAGTTGCTTTGTGTGACGTCTAAAGGTCATTTTCAGCGTGTAGAAATGTATTGTCAAACAGGCGTTGCCGAATACTGCGATTAACCAAGGAAAATATGGAACAACTGCTAGTTTGTTGTTGTGCCACAAAATTCCATGACCAAGAGTAGGCTGTAATATTGTGTAGAAATGAAAATAAATTAGGACCCGCTTGATTTTTTAAACTGCCTATTAAGAGCCTATTTTGACTGTGTTCAGGGCCTAAATGCCTACTTATTTGAGGGTTTTTTGGAAACTAAAAATCCGGTCCATAGTCATCACTAGCGTGTAAGCAGGTGCAAATATTTGCTTTGGATTATTTTGACACTGATGATTTTTTGGATTTCTTCCGTATGCCCATGATATACAGTTGCTTTTTTTTCTGCACTTTTGAAACGTAATGTTTTAAAAAAAGAATGGCAAATAGACATTCAGTTTTGGCGACCACACCTTGGTTTCTCTGTTGCCATTTGGAGACCTGCTTATCTCAGTTTCGAATGCTGGCATTGGGGATGTCAGCTTAGCACCAGTTATGTGATTGATTATAAATCCTAAACAAGGGATTAATCCTGCATGAATTCATCAACCTTTGTCTTGGATTTACCACTGATCATGTAAGGGGTCGTCCATATACCACGTGACCGATTTTTGGCCACTTTTTGACCCCCCCC
>JYFJ02003500.1:0-40748 GCA_000934665.2 Catajapyx aquilonaris | reverse complement strand
AGATAATCTTAATGGAAACTTTTTATCACATCCTGTGTATAACCCCACCACTCCATTTTTTGGGGGTGTCCCAATATTTTCAGATCAGGGCAAGTAATTATGACAATCCAGGACTTCATTATGATTAGCGGAATAGGTATGTCGGGATTATTGCAGGGTTGTTATTTTATTTAGGCAACCATTTACAGCATATAATATGTTTTGGCATAAGCCTTATTGACATGGTGCTGGACACTGGCTGGTTCAGTACTGTAAGGTACCAGCAATACTTTTAAATCTGGATATGATGTGGTCTACCACCTAGCGGGCCCTGTCCTGTCCCATCCTCTTCCATACCCCCCATCTCCCACCACCACTGCAAGCTGCTGATACTGTGGGGGCTGGAGTTTTCTTAGCCATTGTGTCTTGGACTCTGCCTCGCTGTCCTCATAATGGCTGATATCAATGCTGACAATGCATCTAAACTTGTAGGGTGACCTCATATTTCCAGTCCCCCCCCCCTCTGCCTCCCCAGTTGGCAACCACAACCCACCTTCCTCAACCAGTTGACAGTGTGTTTCTCTCTTCTTTGTGCTTGACAGCAAGTGGTGGGCGTTGGCTTGCGTCAGTTGCATAAGGTAAGTTGGATATGCAAAGAAGCAATTAGTGCAGTACTTCTGGTTCAGGCTGTTATGTGATCACACCTTACATTCAAGAACATGACAAGGTCATGTCCATGCTAGGGCAATGTTCTTGGAGGTGATAAGATATGTCTCTTCCAAGAAAGTTCCAGGGGAAGTTGGGACTGGCCATGTCGCCATGATAAGATATGATTGTACCTACTTTAATAATAATCATCAATCACAAAAGAGGTTATTTCAAGGTGACTGTCAAATCCACTGAAATCCTGGTTCAAGCAGATCACATCTAAACAAGGGTAGCACCTAAGTGCATCAGCGAAGGTGGGTTCTAGGCTGCCTGTCATTTTGAATTATTTGTTGCGGTGCTGTTGATGAATCTTATCAACTTGTTTCGACTTGTATATGAATATCTTGTATGTATCAGGAGGTGAGTTTCTTCAATCTGTTTGATCCCTTATTAGAAAGGTGTTATTTGGTTTCTGCAGCCGTGTAGGTATTATGCTGGATACCCTGGCCTTCGTCTTTAAAAAGGTGTTGCCATGGCATTAAAATTTGAACTACAAACTTACAAGTTAGTGTTATTACAAGCAGGCATTGTTCAAGATAATAGAAGTTTCATAGGTTGTGTCCATAACATAGGAATTTGTACTTTGTATAATACTCTCTATGATTAATGTTCATTATCTTGGAAGCAAGGCTGTGGAACCAAATGGTACCGCAAAGCAATCATCTGGTGCCTTGGAGTTCACCACAAAAGTTTGCATGAATAATCATGAAACACTGTGTGCAGATTTCAAATTGTAAGGTAGATATGTTTGGTGAACTGAATCTTTTATGTATCATAATGTATGTATCATACAAGACCTTGCATGACTATATTGAATTAAAAATTCTGTAAGGAGTGTTTCCCTAGCTCTAAGGAGGAAATTCTTTCATGGAGTAATATGTTATTATTGTCGTAATCATCACCATTATTAATTGAATCCCCTTCCATACTTTCTTTTAGTTTTGATTATCTGACAACTGCAGATGTATCCAACTGAAAGGGAGATCTAATTAATTATCATCAGACATGTCATCTACCTGTGGTTCGGCCAATTACATCTGGAACACCAACAGCAAATCGATGCTGGGGAAAGGTTCTAGTGGAAAAGTGTTCCCAGGACGCAGCAGACATAATGGAGAGCCTGTTGCTGTTAAGACCTTCAAGCCTCAATCTGAATGCCAGGCGCGTTCACTGGAACTCCAGTTGCGTGAGTTCGAAGTCCTGAAAAAAGTCAACCATGAGAATATAGTCAAGCTGTTGGCAATTGAAGAACAACAACATGGGAAAGGAAAGGTCATAGTCATGGAGCTGTGTAGTGGCAAAAGCCTGTTCAATGTTATAGATGACCCAGAAAATGCATATGGCTTACAAGAAGATGAGTTCCTGCTGGTGTTAAAGCATTTATCAGCTGGTATGAAGCATTTGAGGGACAACAACTTGGTTCATCGCGATCTGAAGCCTGGTAACATAATGAAATTCATAGCTGATGACGGATCGACTGTATACAAGTTAGTTGACTTTGGCTCTGCCCGGGAGCTGTATGACGATGAGAAATTCATTTCCTTCCATGGAACCGAGGAATATGTGCATCCTGACATATATGAGCATGCTGTACTGCACAAGAGAGTTGGGAAATCCTTCAGCACCAATGTGGACTTGTGGTCCATTGGAGTAACTCTGTATCAAGTGGCGACTGGTAACTTGCCATTCAGGCCGTATGGTGGGCGTCGAAATAAGGAGATCATGTACTACATCACGTCCAAGAAGGCATCGGGTGTTATTGCTGGGACGCAGTTGGAAGAAAATGGTGCCATTGAGTGGAGTCGGGACCTGCCTCGCACCTGCCATCTGAGTGCAGGACTGGCTGCCTTGGTCACACCACTGTTGGGAGGCCTGCTGGAGGTTGACCCGCACAAGATGTGGACATTTGACAAGTTCTTCAATGAGGTTTGCTGCTTTGCATACTGCATGTATACCAGTAGAAGAGAAATCAACAAAGTCCACTTAGGGAGTTTTGAGTTATTTCCACCACAAAGTAGGATTTTTCTGCTGTCACCATATCTTCAGTAATAATAATTCTTAATGGTGAAGCCCATTTAGTCACAAAAATTCATAACTAGCCAGAGATAGCCAGGATTTTCAGTCTTCACTAGAATGTAAACAAGTGCAGGTCAAAATAATATTTTCCTTCGATTATTATCTCGAAACTGATTTTTTTGGACTTGGTGGATTGTGCTTGAATGCCGTTGATGATATAGGATGCAGAGTATTAAAAAATCTTATTGGCTAGCTAAATGTAGCTACTTTTTTTCTGCTACACAATATACCTGTATGGTTCAAAAATTAGCTCAGATCCATATTGGGGGAAATTTCTCAAGTGATCTTACGTCCTGTTTAATCCCTGCAAAAGAGATGTGAAAGTGCTCTGTGTGGAATGAACTGCTTCTTGACTGGCAAACATCAGGGAGCCAACAGCATTGACTCAGAAATTACATGACCCCTGACATGGATCTGGGCTACTTTTTGCTCCTTGAAGTACTGTATATGCTGCATGCTCGGCTGACTGGCCATGCAACTTTATGCACTACATAATAATTATGTACTATATACTATGTCCTATGTTCACAAACATGACAAATCGCAAGAGGTATATCAAAGAAGTTTTGTAGACCTAATAATTATAGAGTAGTACTTCCCATGTATCTCTGACTGTGAGGTTTCAGGTATCTGCTGTTTGAAAATATTAAATGCATATTAAATTTACAATATTAAATTTTATTAAAATATGATACTCTCTCCGATATACAATTCAGTGGTTGACGTGGAGTTTTAAGGGTATAGTTCGATTTTTATGGTAGCATCAGTCTTCCATCCATATTCATGGAGAGGTCAGTAATTTAAATCACATCCTGTTGTCAAATTGTATGCAGTAAGTGACTTTCCATTCTGCACATTTCAAGTTAAGATTTTAAATATGACTCTCATGTATTTAATTTCCTTTGACAAAATAATTAAGTTATCTGCATCAGTTTTACGTGGGTCATGCTGGTAATTGGTAAAATAACCAAGATATACTCACATGAGGTTCTGCATTAGTAATTAATACATTTATCGCAACCAGGTAACAGCTGTGCTGTCAAGAAAGGCAGTCTGCATTTTCTACGTGAACAAGCTGGCACCTTTGTTGGTGTATACCCACAACAGTGATGGTTTTCATGAGCTGCAACGCCTGGTCCTGGAGCAAACTGGCCTTGCACCAGACGATCAAGTCCACCTGTTCCATGAATCAGCTTTGAGAGAAGACAGCCCCATACCTGAAACTACCCCCTCTGATCCAATTGTCCTATTCGACTGGGAGAACAACAACATACTTCTGGAGACCCCAAACACTGGCATGCCAGATGCACCTGAGTTCCGTACCTTACCACAAGACACATCAGCAGAGGATGATGCCAACCTGGCCAGATGTACCTGTAGTGCGGCCCACGTCCACAAGAGGAGAATGGAGCGCTTGGCCACAGCCACAGCCCTGGTTGCACGTTCCCAGCACACCTTAGTCCAGGTGGTGACCACCTTGCTGCATCAGGTGTACGCTGAGAGCCAGCAGGAGCAGCGTGTGACATACTGCCTTGGACAGCACTTGCAAACCCTCCTAGCCTGCCAGAAGACCAGTGCTGCACTACCAGTCCTTACGAAGGGTGTGCTATATGGGCAGTTCTGCTCTGCCTTGGAAAAGTGTCAAATAGAGTTCGAAGAGCTCAACCAGCAGCTCTCCACATTGGCGCACAAAGTATCTCAGCTGCACCAGAAGTACATAAGTGTTCAGGTAAGGTGTGACATTTCTACCATTTTACGCAATACATCATCTCATTTTGATCTTTGCATCAGAGTTACTTGTGCATTATTATTGTGTATGTCTGATCATATACTGTGTAAACCTACCTGGCAGTGTATTTCTTTGCCATTGTGAATTGCAACCTGGATGACCTCATGTGGTGCAAACATGGGATTCTCTTTAACCTCTAGTGACATATTGGTTTTTCCAGGTGTTAACAACAGACTGGGAGTCTGCAAGAACAGCCATCCCAGACATATCCTCATCCCCTAGAAAGGCAGCCACTTTCATTGCCAAAGTGGGAGACTTTTGGAAACAACTATGTTACTGTGTCCTCAACTCCCTGGCATTGAGAGATGACCTTCATCATTATAAGCTGGATAAGAAAATGCTGGCCAAAGCTTGTGGAGATCTGCGGACACTGGGGTCAGAGTGTCAGGCAGCTACGAACCAATTGGCAGAAGTTTTTGCTAATTGGTACAAGATGGCCAAGGAAGTCTTCCTGCAAGTTGAAAGGCTCAAGACAAACATTTCTACCTGTGGAGCATGCGTAATGAAGTTCAAATCTTCATTAGATGATGTGCAGGACAAGTATAAAAAAGCTGCAGGCAAACTGCAAGAGAACCTTGACACAACCAGGGTCTCCAGCAGCAATGATGAAGTACAGGTATGCAGGGATAATTGCAATGACAAGGGTACCAAGAGCTATCACGGTAGCCTGCAAGAGCTGTCTGAGCAGCACAGAGAGTTCAGAAATGTTGTGAATGAGAATACTGAGCTGGTGAGGAACTACCGGGAGCGTGTTCTCACATTGGAACCTGAGGTCGAGCTGACTGCAGTTAAGGAAACTTGAATTGGGTGATATCATACTGATTCACAGGCATCTAATCACACTACCGTGCACTGCATACACTTAGGTCCTAAAGTATTCCTCAGTTTTTATTATTATGGGTATTATGTGTTTAACTATTTCACTTTTTCCATTATATAATTAGGCAATAGCGCAGGCAACAGTCTTCCTGGAAAGCAGTTTCCTGACGTAGGTAAACTCTTGCTCACCTTTTTCTGACCATGCTCCTGCTTGACATCTGTAATGACCACAACTTCTTTGTACATCCTAAGCAGGGTGGGAGAACATATCAAACAAGAGGTATAGCATAGTGGAATCAATTATGTAGTCTGGTGGCTCTAGGTCTAGTCTCTCTGCATACAGATGGAACAACCTTGAGATTGAGGTGCACTCTGTACCGCATAGGAAATAAATGATACAGATCATACAGTCGATATGTGCATTGCACCCTTCTGCATTCCCAGACAACTTTACCATGTTGTGGGGTCATGTAAATCATTGCTGCTTCAAACAATCGTCACTGCCTTATGGGTTGTGACACCTGGGAAGGGCTCGATGCTATGCACTAATTGCCACCAGATTTTGCTGGACATGCCATGCACTATTTTAGAATCATGCAGGAGTCTAAGCATAGAAGTATATAAAGTAGTATTAGTGTCATTGCATTATTATGTAGTCTGTCTATTTCTTGTTTCTATTTTTTTGGGTTCAATCAGTAGCAAACATTCCATACCAGTATATAGAATAGCAATACAGTATACAATAAAGACATGTCAAAATTTTCAAGCACAGCATACATGTGGTTCCTACTTTTTGGATTTTTAAAAATGTATTATGGCATGATTCATGTACTGTACTGGTATCTCAAAAGCATCTTGTAAATTGTATTGGAAATAAACATGGGGTCTTTTTAACTTTTATTTGTGCCACTTTTTATACCATTAACGAAAACAAAACGAGATACATCTACCCATTTGAGGTGATGTATGTGTTCAGCATAAACAATGGTCACAGTGAGCAGTTAGGTTCAAATGCCAAAGACAGCTCATCCGATTGCATGATGTAATATTTACTGATAAATTATTATTATTATGAGTGACTTTATGAAAGGCGTAGGAAATGAAATGAATTAGTCAATTAATTCATAAAAACTTTCTTTGTACAATACAATACACAGTACAAAAACCATTGAACAAATTTACACATAAATTGACTTCTTTCGCACCAGAAAAGTGGCTGGTAAAGATCTCTCAGTCTCAGGCGTGACAGATCGCCTGTTCACAGTTGGAACGTAATCAGTAGTGTCCTCGGGTGATGTGTGATCACAACAGTTGTCCTGCAAATGACAAATCATTCGACTGTCTCTCCTACCCAATTCCCCCAGGCTTTTTATACTCATATACACTGGCTCTGGCTCAGTCTCGGGCTCAGGATCACTATCTCTGCGCTTCCCAGCCATCTCCATGTACTCTGGTTCTTTGGTCATTGGCACATATGCTGGTTCATGCTTGGGTTCATGTTTTCTGACCATGTCTAGGGAGCGGGTACGAAGTGAGTCCCGACAGAATGAGTGTGGCTCCAGGCAGTTCTGCTCACATGCCATTTCTTGTTTCGCCATGCACAACAGGTTTTCCAGTGACCTTTCCCTTGTCTTACCCTGTACTTCCAATGAGTTCCAGTGCTTGTGGCAAATAGTTGAGTCACGTGGCAGCTGTAACCACCTTGGCTCTGGTTCATCGTCTCGTAGTGCATCCAAGCTACTGCGCAGTTCTGCTGGATGCGGGAATGGGATCAGAGGCAGCGATGTTTTCTTGACTCTGAAGTCAGTCACTGTGACGCACCGGTGCATCCCATCCCACATTGTTGGGGGGTCAGTGTTGGAACGCTTACGGAGTGGGAGTGTCCCGTAGCCCAACAGCTTACCCTTGTCTTTCACTTTGGATATGATGCGAGGGAGGAAGTTGCGTGAACCCATCTTGGGTGTTGAGCTCCCTGATGATGGTTGGCTTGAAGGTGGAGACTCAGGGACCTCCTGTGTTTCCAGACCTAGGAACTTGACCAAATCTTTGCGGCGCATTGTTGATGGGTAATCAGGGTTTCCAGGGCAGGGTAAGGGAGCTGAGCGACGCCACGATGGTGAGTCCAATGTGGCAAAGTGCTCGTCATGGGTAGTTGAGAATGACTTGCTCTTGCGACGTGGGACTGCTGGGGGTGTAGGAAACTCAGGAGGAGGGTCTGCCGGTGAGATTTGAATTGATGGTGGACGCCTTGGAGGCAATGGTGGTGGCACATCCAGGGGTTTTGCAGCATCACCAGGGCTATCAGGAATCTCCTCATAAATGCCGGATCCATTTGATGCGATGGACCAGCGCCTATCTTGCGGTGATGGCACCACCTTGAACCTCCCAATAATGACACTCCCATCACCTTCATCACTTGAGACTTCAGTATGGTCACCAGACATGTTGAACTCAAACAGCAGTTTCTGGAAGTTGTTGTGCTTGATCTCTGGTGAATTCAAATTGCACTCATCCAGGCTTTCATCGTATGTCAGATTGTTCAAGTACACACCAGCATCGCTCGGACTGCTACCAGTTTCAATACTGTCACTTCTGGGGCGGAACCCACACTCATCCAGCACTGTCTCAACTGCTACTGATGCAGTACTGGCACGCACACACAGATTGTACACACGGTTAGACTTTGGCACTGTGTACAGGTCTGCAGGATAGAGAAGCTTTGTTTGGCACCCAGGAGAGGCGTGTTCGCCTGTCTTTGTCACCACGACCCAACTGTCTTCTTGGTCAGCATCCGGTGACCTACACTGCAAGGTCTTGGTGACTTGCACCACACAGCACAGGTATTCAAGGAGTTCAGCAGCACGAGGGCAGAACAGGCACAGGCTGTGCTCCGGGGATTCATGCCTGGCAATGGAAAGAGAAAAACACCTGTTAGTTATTGTAAAAAAAAAGGCTCAGCATGAATTATGTGTGTAGGCAGTCATATTACAAAGCATGATCAGTACATTCTATTCAAAGGGAAATAACACTGAAAGTACTCAAACACATCAGGCAATTTTTGCACATTTTTACCGTAAAAAAAGTTGGGTTTACTAATAGATCAAACAAATAGCAGTAATTCGCGGTAACCGTAATGCAACCCATCAGCGCAGCAGAGTTATAGCAATTTATTGGCAGATTGCCTCAATTACAGAAACTTCCAAGGATATTTCCACCTTGATTCAAGTTGCATGGAAACAAAAAATGTATGCTTGGAAAGTTCTTTTTTTAAAGGGGAAATTATGCAGACAAAGGTAAAAAGTATTTGGTCAATAAGGAAGAATTGAGCTTACATCCTAAATAGTAAAACACTTGTCAAGGCTCACTCACACTTGCTCCTGTTGCCTCATCTTCAGATACGGTAGTGAGTTACATACGTGGTTGGAAAGTCCTGTTAAATCCACTTTCCAACATTATGTGTAACTCTACGCTAAATTTGAACATGATTTCACAGTTTGCAAAATTTTTACCAATACATACAGGCCTTGATTAGTAAAACAGGTTGAATGTGTTTCCAGTTACATATAGAAAGTGAAGTCATATACACTAACAATAAGAGCACCACCTGCATCAGAATGCACTCCTTTAATATCTATGATTCACTGGTTTATATTTGACACAATCCTCTTGGTCAATCAATACTTCCATCGACTTCCATTGTATGGAAACCAGTATTATGAAGTATTGTATCAATCAAAACTGGAGTGTACTCTACACAGTGCCTGATGTAACTCACGACCTATTAAAAGACGCTGCTTGCATCAGTGATTCACATCATTCAACAAAAATTGCTCATAAAATACAAGCCATAGAAATGCATTGCAGTGATTCACGTGAATGTCTACATTCATCTTATTGCAAAACAAATCCTTACAGTTCAGCCTTCTGCACTTTTTACCTGTGTGTGATTAATATTAATCATGCACTATTTCCTGGTGAATTTTCCTCATGATTGTGGTTGCTATAAATAGGTTATTTTGCCATTCAATTTACATAGACTTCTTCCAGGTACTATGTATGACATAACAATCATATTCTTACCCTTTCAGAAACAAGGTAAGGATCTTGTCCTGGTCCTCCTCTATTGTGACCTTAGCCAGGAAGAGCCTGACCAGGTTCCCCAATGGCCACTGTTGCACCAGATCTGCAGAGGCCGGGTCATACACCGCCAGACTGCTAGGTGACACCATCAGATGACCGTAGATCCCTGGCTGACCACCACATCCCGATATGCTGGACACATCATACGCATGGCCCAAAGCTGTAGGAAAGAAGCACTCAAATAAGTCGCATGTAGGCTACACCAGACAACAAAATGCGCGCAAATAGCGAAGGTCACCTCCTTACACTCGCAAAAAAGGGTCGCAGGTGCGATTATGCAAGGTGCAAGCATTTAACCAATTGTTACCTACTTCACATCTGTCAATTCCCGGCCATATGCCATGAATTACTGGGATTTTCCCATCACCATCTCTTATACCTGCTGCTTCTGGCAAACACCTGCAATTCTGCGTGGCCTTGGTGCGAATTTCCCCCCCCCCNCGAATTTCCCCCCCCTCCCCTATAAGCCTTTTTCGCCAACCTGCTTGTTCATGAATATTGTTGTCCAGGTGCATGAATTTTGCATCACGCGATCTTTAGTGCTGGCGATGCGCTCCGGTTCAAAACCTTTTCATAAATGCACGGTTGGATGCAAAAAAAAGCCAGGGTTCATCACATACCCTCCACCCAACAATCTGGCGATCGGTCGAAATAGCCTGAAACAACATCCTTGAGGGGATGATTACTATATTAATTAACTATGCTGTAATGACATCCATATGTTTGTGTAGCAAGTAGCCGGATATTCCGAAGCACCTTGTAGTAAATGACATCTATTGACCCCCCATAGTAACAATGGCGCATTAACCGTTGCATAACACCACCGTACAATGGCGAAGTAACACCGTGAGTCTCACCACGAGTCACCGAACAGGTTTTGATCCAACTTTGTAATCACAGGTTTTAAAACCCGATCCAGCTGAAAAACGATGAGTCGTATGAAGTTCCCAGAAGTACTTGTACCAGCCTCTGTACAGCGAAAATGATGGACCCACACGCAAAAGTTGCTGTGTGTACGAATCCTTTCCAACTAATGAGATCCGGAGGTTCTTCTCATGAACACCCCCTTCCTGCTTCACCTCCTTCAAAAAAAATTTTTTTTTTTACTTCAAAATTTTTTTGGGGGGTGGAACTTCCTCCAAGCAGGTTTGCCAACCGCACTGTTAAGTAATTAAAAGGGAGTTTCACGGTGGTTTGCTGTTGGAGAAGATTGGCTAGGGGGAAGCAAACGAGGGTTAAAGTGACGTTTGTGACGCCCTGTAGGTGAAAATAGATGGGTTTCCTGCTGGAGATAAGTGGCATTTATTTTTGACCGTGAGGTCGGCGCCATTGGTAGCCTGGGCGGTACCCTAAACTTAAGCACGTGGGTCGGAAATGACTTGCAACTTTTGGCTGTTCAATCAGTTAGAAAATTGGTTCACTTTGCCAAATACGAACAATGCTGATTTATAGTACAAAAATTCAACTCACTGATTCATACACAGCAGCTAAGCGACGCACAACCCGCACTCAAGACTTGCACTATCACAAATCACGATAGTGACTTTTAGTGGAGTAGGTGATATACTGGTACTCCCGACGCGACGCTGTGATTGGCAGATAAACGTTGACACAAGGGATTCTTATGGACGGGTGTCAAACAAGTGCGCGAAATCCTGGTCTGCGCTTCGCAAGAACACGGGCGGTAATGCCAGACAAAAACCGTCTCACGTATACCGTTTGAGAGTGCAGCCGTACGTGACGAAGTACATGCAAAACAAACAATAAAAAAAGAGCGTGGAAGATTCTGAGCATCAAATTTTCCGCGAATTCGCAACCCCTGATTTTCTCCAAAACGGGCGCGACATTTGCAATTCTGATAACAGAAACAAAAAAAAAATGAAAAAAGAGCAAGGAATGTTCCTAGTATTTTTATGCCGCCCACTTGGCCAGCATGTGAGTTGAATTTTGATGACTCGATGACAGCCAGTTTTTATGGTGACAAAAGCTGGCCAAGTATGTCCCTGGGTAGTCATCAGCGTATTATTTAAATTAAGGTACAATTATCTATCAGCTCACCTGACTGACATCAGAGCTGGAACTGCACGACCCTTCAGGTACTTATCGTATCTCAATATACAAGGGCTTTAGGTGCTCCCGGACCCTTCAAGGCAACGTCACCTGTACGGCTGTACGTCATACCGATAAATTCAAACTCATAAAGAAACACCTTTTATTTGCAGTATCTAGGGTTGGAGTAGCAAACCTGTTTGTATTGTTCATAACCGGGCGTGTATTTTGGGAATAGGTTCACAACACATTTACGGTACATCGTTCTATTGTTTCCGACCTGCACGCGCGGATTGCGTGATTTTATTAATGGCTCGGTGGGAATATGATGTTTCCTTCCTTGGTTACTTTTCTGAGACTTTACCTAGCTTTTTTCCCTTTGACTCATGGGGCTAATTGCAATTGTCTTCACCTAGAACAATTGTGTGCGGCGTTTTGTACTTGCAGTTACGCAGCCTTGATCAATAACAATTCTAGTATTTGGGGCTTGCGCACTGGAGTTATCTGGATTTTATAAAAAACCTGTTCACCAAAAGAATGACGCAGGTGAACACGTATAATAACTAGGATTAAGGGAGCCTACGTCAGACGTGAATTACTGACAATATATTATTTAAAACGAGTTACATTACATGCAGTGACCTCAGTTGAAATTTGTTGTTGTTGAGGTGCCATCAATACTTTGAGTTGAACGTAAGCAGACAGTTGTGAAAGTGTAACACCAAATGCTGTAACGGTAAACTGTTGACCATCTTGCACAAGTGTGGAACGGCATCAATTTTCTCCCGGTTCTGACACTAATGCGTTTGTACACTTTTCTTGGAAGTGGGTTGTGCACCCCTTGGTCAACGGCCACGTAGACACATTTTAGCACTCTTGAGCTCACTGATTTCATTTGGGAGTGGGTGATTGCACTCTTTCTAATCAAATAATGCGCTTATTGTAAATGACCGAGTGAACATGATTTCAATACATTGTAATGGCTTGTTCTGGATTAATATTTAGCATATTGATTTATTGACTAGCCGCTAGTATTACAATTGCATTCTAATCATTAATAACAACGAAACATTATTATTCGGTTGAATATCCCATTTTTTGCGACTTATTCGACTGCTCCGTGTGCCTTTTGCACCCGTCCCACAGTAACAAGTTCAAATTGCATCAATTCGTGTGTCAAAAACCCCCGCATTAACTCGACATATGAAATCCGACTAATGGGTATTAATCACATCTTAATGAACCTTGGATTCACATGATTACTAACAAAGCACACTACGCAGAAATGAACTGGAAATCCCACTTCTAAACTTTTGCTATCACTACCCAATAAACCGCGAAAATTATAATTATAGTCCTTATATTATAAGGAAATTCGTGAGAACTTTTTCGGCTTATTAATGCGAAACGGAACGGTCATCTTAAGATCGCGGTTTTCGGCGGTTGATTAATTAGAGGGCAGCCTCACCTGTTTCCAGCCTCTGCAAAGGCGGCGGTGGCCACAGAATGTCCCTCAGGTTGGCCATCCAGTGTTGGCTCTCTGTTTCTGACCTTCCCGCCAAGAAGAGCAAGGACTGCAGCGACCCAGTGGAAGACGAAGGAGACAGTTCCTTGGGTCTGGTTGGCACAGCGTGGGCCATCAGGGCAAAGGCGAACGAATGTGACCTGCAACAATTGGGCAATTAGGAAAAGGCAATGGCCAGACGCCAGATTATATATAGCACCAAGTGACATATGTGCTTCTGTGCGGTTAATTATAACTTCCGGGCTGTGAGACAAATATCGACAGTGTTTGTCACTCGTGGTAGATAAAAACTGATTGCGGCTTACACCGTTCTAGGAATGGTTTTCATTGTCGATAAGGGTGGCTCGTGATTTCCTGAATGAGGCCATCTGTATAATGCAGGATGTTGGTAAATTTGAGGGTTTGTTTTGAAACATGTGGGCTGCAAGTGTTTGGGGGGGGTTAACCAGATATACAAATATTGGCTGGGGTTGTGGAGCGCATGATTTGGCATGTAAATACAAAACACCAGGCCAAATATTGACTAATAGCGGATAGTGTGGAAAATCGCGTTATCAACAATAACTCAGGGCTTATTGACGTCACTTATTGCTTGTAGTTTAAAACTGGTTTACCACCTATTTAATGTATCGCACCGGTTTCAGCAGGCTAGAAATAAGTCGTAACCTTGGCAAATATTGCTCCCCGTAATTTATTGCTTTATTGAAGACCGGCAAAGATGGCACATCGTCCTTGAGACACTTTCCTTGAAAGTCGTTAACCTGCATATCCACACCTTGCAGCTGAACCATAAATCATAGAATATGAGACATCCATGGGTTCATATAGTACGGATCCAAGATGACTGAAAACACTGATAATTTTATTTACCTTCCTGGCCAGATGCAATATGGAGCGTTTGCATAGCCCGGGACAAGGTTCGACCAAGGGACCTCCAAGGTTCGACTATCAAATCTTCCTCCTTTCACAGTGTAAGGTCGATTATGTGATTGTGAACATGGTTACCAATCCCTACCTAGCTTTTATAGTCGGAAGAAAAAAGTTCCGTTCATTTGTTATCAGCTGTGTTTGGCACCTCGTAATATTTATACACTTGGTCCATACATTCCAAGCTGCACACATGCTCGTGTTTTCCCAGTGACGCGGCCTCTAAATTTGTCATCGGGGGCGGGAATCACACGCCAGATGGCCACAAGCACTAAACAAATGTTCAGGAATAGGGACTTTTTTTTTATATAAAGCAGGTGGAGAGTATATTACGTTACAATGTTACAGATTTTGCTGTCAGGACCGGTATCCAGTTGAGGGCAATTACCGCCCGTTAAACCGTCGCTCATCATTCATCAAGGAAACTCAAAATAAGCGGAAAAAGTCATTGTGAAGGTCGGTTTTGATATTTTTAAAAAATGTCCGTGGGAGGACCTTTGCACCCTGGTCTGACTCATTCCTTTGCTCCAGTCTCCATAAAGGGTCAATGTGGTGGCAGAATGCGATACAGGTATTACAACGGAGGTGATAATAGAGGGCTCCCGTCCTGAATAAATGCCGTGGATTATTCGTCACGTGGCCTAGGTTACGTATAATAATATGATCCTCTATTCATTACATGCGGAAACATGATGGGTGTGTGGCAAGGACTGGGTGAGGGATAGTAGCTCCAGATTCAGAGATAGGTGAGCAACATGTGGGTGTGTGTATAGCTAGTTATATGGGACAATTTTAGAGTAGTCTGAATAACTGTTTGCCACAATTCTTAGAAGCAGTGGATACCACGAAAAGTACATGCAGTAAAATCTCTGGTGTGAATGAAAAACCGGTAAATATTTGACGAGTGAGATAGTATTGTACTTTCCCTCCGGGAAGCTGAATCACCCTGTGATTAGTTGTTCGTCCTTTTGAAACCCGCGCAGTAAAAACCTCTAAAAATACATGCACTTTTGAAACTAAATAGGACGACACAAAATTAGCTCGCTGACGTCCTCCACCTATTGCAAATCGATTGAACAACCCTTGTCTCATTAACACGAAGCTGATCAACTGAACATACCTGGATGGTGTTCGGTCCAGAAGAACAACATCCCTGAGGCAAAGCGTGAGCGTGTCAGCAGCCCTAGGACCTTGTTCCATTTCATGGTTGAAGAACAGCCGGACGATGAGCTGTGGAATTTCGACCCCTATCCTTCTGATGACCACCCATCTTCTCCTCCAGACCTGCACGTGGGCAACAACATAAAAAATGAAAGTCTACCCTGGTATTTCCAACCCTATATTTTAGGCGCTCTGTTCCCGTTACACAGACAGTACATACCTTTGACGTTAGAAGTGATCCTCGTCTCCTAGCCTCCGGTGGCAGCTTCACCTCCAGGTAACCCATTAGCTCCGTATCCTCCGGTCCCATCCTTGCCTACAACAATACACCAGGGCTCACTCCAGACTAGCTCCACAGACAAGAAGTAACGTCTACTGCCATCCGTTACAGATTGTCGTATCAACACTGTTATCAGCACTGGTAACGACCGTATGTTTGTTAGGAGTGTTCTCGCCGTGAGGGAGAAGCACAACATGCAGCATTCAGAGACTGATGAGGACTGCCTGGCATTTGCTGCATCGGAATGTTGGGGTGTAAACAAAAGCTAGTGTGTGCTGCATGTGTAGGGGTGGGGGAGACACGTCAAGGTTTGGTGCGCCCTCTAAAAAAAATTTGAAAGGGAAAAAAACAGCAGTCAGTAAACTTGGGAGACTAACCAGGGAAACCGGAGGTGTGTGGACTCTTACACAATCTATAGTGGGTTTTTTTTCGCGCCTGATTTCATTCACGTCATAGGTCATTCTATCTCGACCGGTGTGTTTGCGATAGGGTGGAGTTAGAATGGAAATGTCAACAGTACAAATGTAAACCGAACATGGCTTGAAGGTTGGATGCCGAAACCCTTTGTTATGAAACTGAATGTGTGGGTGGGTGGTGCAATTAATGCTGCTTTAACAGTGCAGCTCATTGTGAAGTTCTCATGATCCAAATGCAAAATGATAGGGAATTCACATGGCATGTGCGCAAATAATTTTATTGTGTAGAAATAAATAATTTTGCAATGAATAGGGGTTGACCGCCATTAATACAATATGACAAACCGTTAATAAAGCCCGCTTATATGAATGCAATTATAGGAATAATGTCATATTATGTATTTGAGTTTACATGCCCTTCAATTAGGAAAAAAAACTTTGATTATGAATACCTGTAAATGTTGCGAAATATGTCATTGTTATGCGAGTAGGAAATTTTTCCTTGGCCCACCCAGCATTGCTCGACATCCGTCTTGCAGAATATGTCTTTCGCAGAACACTTTCTATACAACAGTACCGGTATAGAAAGTTAATCGGAATGTGGCCCTCACGTGACACGACCTTACAACGTGACTACCCTTCTGGGGCGGGGACCCAACCTAATTTTTGCTCCGCTAATTTCAATGTCGAACACGTTAATTATTTTCATATCACATCCCCCCTGTGGTGCCTATAATAATAAGAACTACCCCGTGGCAATGAAATGCACCCATTTTTGGTATATTGCCAAATTGGCAAAAACAGTCGCAAAAGCACGGAATTGACCCGCTAATTGGTAGTGACATGCGGTTACAACACTGTTGACGTGTGTACTCCCAGATTTTATGCAGGACACGCCACACATGCGGAAGCCCACCTTTCTGTTGTTGTTTTTTTGATGGACATACCTGAGATGGTTCACACCGATTCCGTCCCCGTAGCCACCATCATCACGTGCGTCTTGGTCATCAGTCCGGCACCGACTGGTCACACGTGGGACACGTCATTGGAGGCTGCGACACCGGATGATGGACCAGACCAACAGCGATCCAAGCGTCGGGGTTATTTCCACGCGGGCGGGAAAACTATTGACCGAACAAAGAGCAGCAACCAAGAAGAGAGGGCAGTGGCTGGTTTCGAGGTCTTTTTCCACCCCTCTCTTCAAGTCTTGACCTTGGCTCCTGTGTGGCTTGGGCACATACCACACACCCCCTGAGAAGCCCGCCGCTGCCCACCGGCCACCCTCTTCTGAAATTCCGCCGCTTTTCTGACCTGAGTTCAATGCCTGGACACTTTTTGGAGCAACTGAGATGGTCCCGTGATGGAAAGCGTCGTGGGTGTGAACTAAGAATAGATGAAGACGCTTCTGCATACCCCCCCTAAGGGGTGTCAAGAAGAAGGGTGGAGCTTCTAATATCGAGCACAAGCATACTGGAGCAGGCAGATAATTACATGGGTGTACTTAGAAGCAAGGGTGTAAATATGTTGTGGGCGAAGGCGGCTTGTATGTTTATGTAATAGTGTGAATCAACTTCCGCACCCAAATGAATGAGTGTGTTATTTGCTGCTTCCGTGCTTGTCTTGATTAACACTGATGAGTATTACATGGTGTGAAAGCATTTAATCGTCTGACTAGTTGCCAGATTAATGTCCGGGCCAAATTAATATTTAAACGCGCCTCTGCATTCCAATTTTTATAAATGCGATTGGTCATTAGAGGAGACCCCAATCTGACCAAGCAAAAATTCAAACAATTTTATTCGTTGGTTACAAAAATGTTCCATCTCTTTCAAGGTGAGGAAGTTATCAGAAAAGAAATATTTTGATATGATTGTTATTCATATCTTCTATGATGGAATGGGATTTGGGGGAAGGATGTGCCTATCCCAACGGGATGTTCATGTTCAGTGCACTATGCGTCTCTTATTCGGAATTTTTCTGTAGTGAGTCATCATTGTTGTCGAAAAAAATGCAGACATGTGGTTTGGCATTAATCACGGAGGAGAATGTTCAATCGCCATGAACAAAGGCACATTTGCTTAGGAGGTAGGTGGGGGGTAGGAGCGGCGGACAGTGACATCTGAAAGTTAGTAAATATTGTGGGAAAAATTGTACGGAGGAAGTAGGGAAAGCGAAGATTATGCTTTCCATGGAAACGATGCGTCGCCTCAGGAGGAAAAAAGGGTGTTGTTTGGCATATTTTACATTCTGGGTAGTGATAATTATTAACCTCCTTAATCCTGATTCCATGAAATCATCGTCACTCCTGACAGCCAAATATGTACACAAATCCTTTACTTCACATCAAAGGAGTGAAGAATATAGTAATTTCCAAGTAAGCAGAACAGCTTGAGCCTATTAAATGAAAGCAAGCCAGAATTTATTTATCGGAAAATGAATTAAGTTGCGCTTAGGCCCTTGCGCTTCTTCCGTCGCGATGCATCAATAATTCACATGTGTTTTTTTCCAGCCTGATTATAGAACGCTGAACTCCACCCGTTAACGAGCATTTTGTACTTGGGTGTAATATTGGAGGGAAAATGCTTTGTTATGATTTTTGGGCGCCCATGGAGATATATGAGAAACATAACCCTGGGCAAATGAATCGGCAGTCAGTTGAGGGCTCATCACTTGAGATGTTCAGATGTGAGCCAAGGGCGATGTTTGAGAGGATGGGCGAGGTTCATCGCCACTTACATCCTAGTCGTCAAATCTTATAATGCTATCAGCACAACCAAACACATCTGGCATATGCCATAAATTAGAAGGATATGGGCAATACGGCGTTTATGGTCAGAAATTCCCACATGCCTCATGCCATACCGTCGATACCGATGTATAGACTGTGCAAGGCGATGGCGTCGTCAAAGGCACGACTAGCACCAGTAGCACGAGTGGCACGTAGAACATGGATTGTTACCAAATATTTGATAAAATTTTTGACGAAACTGAAGGTACTTGGAACATATGCTCACAGCTTTGCACAGATTTCCTCTTGAACACAAAATGTTCTCGCAGGACGCAAGACGTGAGACGTCTATTTGTGTCACAAAATAATTTATTCTGTTCTGGGCCTGTGCCGTCACGTAGAGAGTCTGAGGAACTTTGAAGATACAACATTTATGATGGAGTGCACAAGCGCAGGTTGGGCTTATTCGTCGAATTAGATCCGTTTGCGATGCAAAACAGAAGCCACGTGCATGCCTGCATCATGATGAAATGAGGACATCTTGCAGATACGGAGAAATTGTGACATCATTGCACCCGAGCAAACAATGCAGTTCCAATTAGCTAGCACTTATGGACATACACAGATTGCATTCACTGTCAGTTTATTAGACTTCTTAGAAGCCACATTGAAAGTAATGCGATATGCCGATATGTTACCCGAAAAATGTGGTGAAGTTTGGAAACGGTTGTTTGAGCGGGCTCGACATGGCGCACATGCCAAAAATTGTGTTCCCTGGCCCCGAGGCGGAGAGACACGTTATCATATTTTCACCTAAGGGCAAGGTCCACACATTCCTGACTCCTGGCTGGGCGTACATATCGTCACCAAGCGCATGTGAATACCATATCGCACATGGCTGGCAGACCGTCGCACTTGGCATGCCTCAGAAATAGCTATCATTATTTATGCCTAGTTACATGATTCGGAGAAATTCAGTCCAGACGCGTTTCGTAGTAACCCTGGTATATTTGAAAGGAAGTAACGGGCTGCAATTTCGAAGCACTGATGCCCATTATCTCATCTTCCGGGAAGAGCTTCCTTTTTTGCAATGTTTTTGTGCATGGGTTGTCTGCTCTTCGTCTAGGACGTAGAGGCTATAATGGGTGAGAGTGAGAAAACCGGGTGTGATAAATATAACGTTTTGGGTCATAATCTGCCATGGTTGGTTAGGCACGGGTAAACGAACAAGCAAAGCAAGGTCGTACTAACCTTGTTGCATTTTGCAGAAATAATAAACCGAAAGCATGGTTGCAGCATATGCACTTGAGAAGGCAAGATCAGATAGGATGTATGACTCGCACAGAGGAGGAGGAAACCCCCAGTCACATGTTATGATCGCACAATAATAATCTCGTG
This sequence comes from Catajapyx aquilonaris, assembly GCA_000934665.2. Taxonomy (NCBI): domain Eukaryota; kingdom Metazoa; phylum Arthropoda; class Diplura; order Dicellurata; family Japygidae; genus Catajapyx; species Catajapyx aquilonaris. The sequence continues at coordinate 20,753 of JYFJ02003500.1, read as the reverse complement.
CATGATGTCACGTAAGTGTGACGGGGGGTAAATATAGTGATGTAATTATATTATTGTAGGTTTGTAGATGGAGTATGGGGCGGCAGATGGTAGCAGTGGGCAAATGCAGCACCTAGGAGACATCTTATGAACTACTGCAGTGCGGAGTGGGAGCCAATGAAAGAGACGGTCTGGAATGCCCCTTGGAATTTCCTGTTTGCTTTTTTGTCGGTGCTGTCGTGACGTCAATAATATTCAAAGGCACGTAGCTTTTGTTGCGATTGGTGTCAAAGAACTTCAAATGCATGCGGGACAAATATTTACTCAGGTCTGTGAGGCAATCCAGACTTTGGAATTCGTATGTACCGGAGACTCTCGTCATTTTATTTATTGCTTCGGAATTAAAATATTCAACAGGACTAGTCTCCACAGTACAAGTGCACTAGCATATCCATGGTTTGGAAAAAAGAAATCTCATAAGAATTTAAACCTTATCTCACGTAAAATAGATGGGATATTGTGATGTCTCCTGTTTAGTAATTATTATAATATTATCACACTCCATGGGTTTTCTGACTTGTTTTGGGCCTTTGATCCGATGCAGCAGATATGTGGCTAGTTAAAATCATATTACTGTTGGCGTAACTCCATCACTTGGGACAAACTCGTTATAGAGAGGGCGAGTTATAGCTTTTTTGTGCATTTCACAATGAATAGTCAAACGCTGAACGCTCCAAAACACTTCATAACCCAATGTTGTGTAACAGACTTATCTTAGCCCTGCCGCAAACGGGGCAACATGTTGCCCCAAAGCGGTCAACAAGTTGCCTTCCCACCCACCCAGGACGGATCAGCGCATGCGCTCTCCTGTGGCAACTTGCGCGTGCAGACGGGCAACAAATTTCTTGAAAGCAAGAAATTTGTTGCCGGTCGCCCGGTCCCGGGCGTGCAGGGTTCCAAGATGGCGCAGAAAGTGGAGTTACCGATGTAAGTTGAATATTTGGACTGAAATGGATAGGGCGTGTTTATACAAGGAACTTGTGCGTGCAAGTTGGGTGGGCAACTTGTTGCCCACAAGTTGCCCACAAGTTGCCCCGTTTGCGGCAGGCCTTAAAGGCCTTTGAATATCGGTGTAGGTTCTAACCGGTTATTGTTACAGGTGAGACTGATATTACTCTTGTGCAGAGCTACAGGTAAGGTGAGCCAAGAGAGAGGCAAGAGAGACGTGTGGGTTGCCAAGCTCCTAGGATTAAGTCACCGATCTTTACATGAGCGATGACGTCCTGTTTACAGGGGTCTGATCTCTCTCTCTCTCTCTCTCTCTCTCTCTCTCTCTCTCTCTCTCTCTCTCTCTCTCTCTCTCTCCTCGGCTATACCTGGTTGACAATACTGTATATACAGATATTTACCTCCTGCCTGGCTTTTATCCCCACGCTCTCGTCGAGATCTGCTCGAGATAGCCTGGTTAGGGGTCAGGTCAAAGGTTCCCACAAGATGAACAAGCTGTTGCCAGCATTGTTACATTTCGATTAACACATCTACAATTCCTAAGGGGTGATTCAATATGGAGTAGTTCTCACTATCAACTCCTTTAGCAATTAAGTCTTCATCAACTCAGCAGTAGGCTACTTTCTTTCTGAGGTCTTTCTTGCATCCAATTATAACTTACAGTCTTACACCCTTGAATGCACTTGTACGTGTATATTACGTATTTAGAAGGAGTTTTCAACTGACATCCCTTTTTTAGGAAGTCCATGTTATTGGTTTTACCTTAAAATCAAAATAACAGGAAACTATTTATTAATTGGCCTCAAGTTCAAGTGTTGTTACTAAATGTGAAGAAGTTGTTTTGTGTTGTTTTGTACTTAAAGGAAGGGTTCAGTGATTTTGCATGTTGCGCTCCAAAAATCAAACACGACTCCCTGATTTGAAATATCCGATCCGTTTTGTTGGCAAATGCACCATAAGCGTAAAATTTCAAGTCAAAGTAGTTTTTTTAAAAAAAATCAGCGCCGAACACGGGTTCCCTCTAGCTACAAGAGTGGAAGCTTCGATGCAGCGGTCGAAGCTTCCACTCTTGTGGCTAGAGGGAACCCGTGTCCCGTGAAAAGATGAAAAAATGGGCTCCGAGCAGGCTCCGAGACTAAGCCAATCTCATTGGCCATGGTGGTGGCAGGTTACCGGAATTTCCGCGGGAGGCGCTGGCTGTACGCTTACCGTATCGAATACAGTAGCGGATAATTATGGACTTTCACCTAACGGCATTTGTTTACGCGGCGTCAGATTCCAAAACTGACCACATTTTTGGAATCAGGGAGTCTTCCTTGATCTCTGAAGCCCAAAATGCAAAATCACTGAACCCTTCCTTTAACCTTGAAAGAAGCTAATCACGATGCAGTCGATAATAATCTGATACAGAACTATGTTGTACTCTACTGCATAGGCTACATATCATATTATGTGGCGAAAGCTACTTGAAAATGTACTAGAGCACGTGTTACACGTAGTGTTGCATAAAAGTTTATCACTCATAAAACAGCGTATGAAATGAATGGCTGACCTTGCACGTGTGCGTGATTATTGCAGGGTAATATTTTGCAATTGCAAAAAGGTACAGTACTATAGGTATAGCCTACAGTATTTCATACGTCAAGTTCTGAATACACACATGATCAGTATCAGGATTCTAATAAGTGAATTGCAGTAGACTTGTGCTTGCAGGGATAATGTATCTAATAATAAAAAGTTGATCACAATATTTTGCGACAAATGCGATCACGCAATAGAAGCCATGTGATGTGCTGGTTATATCAGAGAGGCTACTAATAGTCTAATCAATTACTTTGAATCGATAACAAATAAACTATCGCATTATTTGATGCAGCAGGTGTCTCCATTCAAGTACACTATTGAATAACTCATCGGTCATTTCCTCCCATCAAAAGGTTATGGGCAAACATTGTTCAATGGTACGTATAGTAGTGTTACCTATTTAGCCTTTCGCTTGCGCACTAGCCCCTTGAGGCCAGGCTATATTTTACACCAGTTGATGTGCGATGTGCGAAATTGCATCGGCAAAAGCTGCACTTTAATTAGGCGGTGATTAAAACTGATTCCATGCAGTCCTGTTGTTACTAGACTAGTAATAGTTGTTATGTATGCATCGCCATGACAATAAATGCTGCCAAAGATGCAGGGCGGATCATAATATTGAAATAATCAATATTCATTTACGTCCGCCACACATAGTTTTGCGATGCAGTACTAGTGTGCCGGAAGAACTACAATTACAAAATAATAATAATATAAAGGAGTCATTTAGTGGTGACATAGTCTTTGTCAAGATTTTTATTTTTTTATACAAAATACAATTTGTGATATTTAACAAGTTTAATACTACTCAATGATGTGACAAAGTAACAGCTTATATCGAAATGTCGTATACGAATATATCGAATTCAATGAGACCATGGGAGCTGCAGTGATATGAAACAAGTCGAAGTGAAGTAACACGAATGTGCTGGAAAACCACTATTCTAGTCAGTGAACAGGTTTCTTGGATATACACATCGGGATGGGCAAGTGGCGCAGTTAGATGGCATCTGTGATTATTATGCTCTTTTTGTCTAATTTCTGACACATTCGACCATACTGTGCCTTCAAAACACCTTGAAATAATTTGTAAAACAATAAATTCTCATCTACTCTAGGTCTGGGAGTCAACTGCAGCAGTTACATCCTTGCACCATCAGGTAAGAGCAAACGTTCTTTGATTTACATATTGGGATTGAAGATGAATTATTTATGTTCAGATTGTTATTAATTACACCTGCCAAAACTACACTTTGCTTCCGTGGAATTAAACGAATATGACGTAGAGTACACATATCAATACTGATGGTTCTAGTTTCACTCGCAACTGTTTCGTAAGTATGGAATTTCCGCAATTAAATTGAAGGATAATGTCCGCAGCGTGTGATGTGAAATGAAATATGAAATATTGACGATTATTATCACGGTACCTGAAAACGGACTATATCCGTGCCTGCCTTTTCTGCAAAATGATGGGGTGGCTTTTCTACTGGACTGCTGCGACCTGCAGCCTGTCGCCTCAGATCTTCCTTGATGAAAAACGTAAGAATTGTTCCGAGCACTAAGAGGCCCACTAGAGTCATATTAGCTGGAATATCTCCAGCTTGGTCCAGAAGCCACCCGTCACCATTGGTGACAAACAGACCAAGAAACTGTGCTGATATGTTGAGAAATCCGGAAGATATCCCTTCCGGCAGAGGGTATGTCACTTCAGCCGCAAACTCGAAGGCTAGCGGCATGTAACCAGACATGAAGAAACTGCAGAAATATTACATATTAGTTTTACATATGATGAAACTAATTATATTTGAACATACCCTAGTATTGTGACGGTCACATATACAGGAGCTAAGTATTTTGTTAGAAGGACTAAGCTGTACGCCACCATGCCCAAGAGAGACAAGATGTAGACTCCTAATAGTGTGGCCCTGAGAAAATAACAGTTTAGTTGTACAAGTGAGTGACATTAGTGCTTCGATACACTCACTTAAATTTGTGAGTTTTGTCCAGCCACAAACCAAGAAGGGCAGCTCCAACAAGGCCACTCGCAATTATGCAAAGACCCATACGGCCAACATCTTCCTCGGAACCCTGAAATAACGAATTATTGTAGTAGCCATTCTTCGAGTGTGAAGAAAATAAAACTAATTCATCATAGTAATTATTTTTTTGATGAGATGAGACTCACTGGAAAGCGGTTGGTGATGACTTTGTTGAGTAAGGTGGATATAGTGTTGGAGACGCTGACAATGAGAGCGTAGGTGATAAAGAGCATGATATAACCGCGGTTCCTGGCCAGGGCTTTGATGGATTGAGAGTAACTGGTCTTTTCATCACTGGTCACTGCTGCAGCTCGAGCTGGACTTGGAGGAAGCTCCGGAGCACTTTTGAACACTGAAACAGCAAGGGTCTTGTGAGATATAACCATCAAGGAGCGGGGAAAGTTCACTTACCAAATAGGACAATTATTGTCAAAGCTGTTGAAATAGCGCTTAAAGTGTAAAACAAACATGATAAATCATGTTCAATGTCCGCCTTGTTGTTGCTCTTTCGTACAACCATCGGTGTCACAAGAAAGCTGAGCGCAACGCCAGCCTGCAGATAATTATCAGTTAATATCAAGTTAGTGGCAAATAAAGCAATTCTTGTTTGGCAATCTGTACAAATAATACTGACTTGATTGCCGAAGACGCCGATAGAACAGGCGGTAGATATCTGTCCAGGGCCGAACCACAGGGCGGCTAACCTGGGCGGGGATTGGAGCAGGAAGATCTGCGAGGCTGCGGCCAACACCTGAGCGAACATGGCCACGGCCAGGCGGTTGGGTGCCACCGACAGCACCTTGATCCAACTGGCCACTGCAGTACCTCCGATTCCAACCAGAACTGTTGCCTTCAAGCCCTGAACATATCCAAAGAAACATATTGTTATTTCGAAACGTCAAATAGTGCCATTCATTTTTCTTACCAATTAACTAAACAACTTAAACTTAATATTACGTGAGGTGCGCTATCACCAACTGTTAGTATAGGTCATATATAGAGAAGTGTATTGCGTATATCTGAATGTTGTTATAGTACTATAGGTCCATACTGACATTGCCATTCATTACAACCAAAATCAATATAGTCTGGTGTGCTCTATTGCAGGGTCATTCACGCAGCACAAAAGTGCGTGACTGGATCATATTACAATAGGTTTTTTCTATTGTTACTATAGCGGTTGAGTCAACAGTTCATAAAAGTGAAAAATATAATCAGAATGGGATTCGATAACAAAACCTGCGAGCTTTTGCGTTTACAGGGTGATCCAAAATACTTCTTGTATATTAGTTGCAAAAAATAAATGCTATACAAAATAAGCAGGTTATGCCTACAAATAGCCACAGCAGTCGAATAAGTATTTTGGGTCTCCCTGTATAATGGAAAGGCTGCTGAATAAATGACTTGCCACAATTATTAGTTTACTGTATACCAAACTACTCAGAATGACTGATTTCATTACTGATTGCCAGTTTGATCGAGTTCTGATTAATAGTCCGGTCACTGAGTATAGTGCAAGTTCAACAAAATTCTTTCAAAAGGTTTCTCAACGGATATCACCACTTTCATACCTCCACTAAACAAAAAAAGTCTACCGAAATCTGACTTGTGGAAGTACCTGAAAATGGAATATGTCAAATCCAATTAATCCGTTATTTATTCATACATACATACATACATTCATTCACGGCATATTCCCATCAAGATGGGGTTACCAGCGATGACCAGGTAGGGCTTATAGTCCACCTGGCCATCTCGAACGACCATTATAATGAATCCTCTGGTGACTGGTCAGGCCACGCAGGTTATTTATTCGATGTGAAAATAATCAATGTCTGGTCCAATTTTCGTTTCTGATATCGTTCTTCCACAGATTAGTCACTGACCATATGCTATGTCATTAAGTGCCAACTGGCATACACCGGCTGGTGTAATGTCCAAGTTTCCAGGTCAAGAGGAGCTTAAGTGAAACACTTATGTCATGAGGTCAAATAACATTTTAAGTTGTAGACGTTCTTCGTTGTAGACGTTCTTAATTGTAGTCGTATATATTCCATAAGAATAACCAATATAACATTATAAGTGTTTTCTCCATGGAGCGTTTTTTGGCGGCCACATAGTGACGTCAGATTAGGTCAAATCACATTTTAAGGTTCATATTTGGTTTCTTCTCCCTCGTAAACAAAAAAATCAATGTACTACACCCTATATATTCAGCAGTACGGTTTGTAGCTGTTTTTTTTATACAGAGAGCGTTCTTGGTAGTCATTACTTGGATTTGACATATTCTACTTTCAGGTACTTCCACAAGTCAGATTTCGGTAGACTTTTTTGTTTAGTGGAGGTATGAAAGTGGTGAAATCCGTTGAGAAACCTTTTGAAATAATTTTGTTGAACCTGCATAGGATATATCTGTTTAATGACCGGACTATAAAGTTATATCATCTACAGGTTAAAGTTCTGTTGCTGTATGAATTGGAATAAGTTTTTAAGTACCTACATAGACATTTATATCAACTTTGTTGTTTAGGTGTAGCCTATAAACTGTCATGATAGGCGCGGTGATACAGACGGTGAGATATTTGATGGAGATAATATGATTATTGTCTTCATATTGTATACACGAACCCAATTACCTATAGCCCAGTTCACATTAGAAGTTACTTCACACAACTGCTAAAATAAATGTAATCCGTTCATCCATCAATGTGTCCATCAAAATTGCAGATATAATTATTTTCCAGACGATTTCACTTAACGGAGATTATCACAATCGATAATCTTTATCTATGTAGACCGCATAACATGTGGACCTACTTTTCTTCATGTTATATACGTATAGTACAGCGGGCATGATAAAGAAAATACTCGTAAAATACAGGGTGATCAAACGGTCCCCCTGATGAGTACAGAACAGAAGTTTCTGTTCTGTACTCATCAGGTGGACCGTTTACGCAAACAGAAATAGTAGTTTAAAGCACATACTATGATCACATAGGTATACAAGCAATGTTGAAAGTATCCTCCGCCAGTCTATACACATTTCTACCTTACGATGATCATTGTACTTGATTGAAACTATTAAGCAAATTTTTGCACATTTTCTGTAGGCTACTGTAATATCAGGTGCACAGAGACTTTTCATCACCCTGTAGCAATAAAATAATTTCAGAAAAACTCTCCACCTATAATATTAAAAATCTTACCATTTTGTTGAGGAAGAAAGTAGCAGGAAATACCATGACGATATGCGTGATGTTGTAGCTAATGGAGAACCAATTGACAACCAAATCAGTCACTCCGTAGTACTTTTGAATAACGTCGCATACACTCGAGTACAAAATCCAATGGTACGCGCAAGAACCAGCGCACGTAGCAAATATCACCAGCATCAACCACCTCTTCTTGTACACCCTGTACTCCTCTTGATGCTCCTGCACCTTGTCCGGTGACATCTTCTCTGGATGTTTGTCACAAACATCGATGTAGGAGACTGCTGGTGTCTGGTGCGCTGTTTTCTGTTTGGTGGCCATGGTGGGAATGCGCGGACCTGTAGAGAGATATTCGGATTCTTTGATACTCCCCCCTTTCGAGCATGGGTTATATATCTAATGAGAACTGGTATCAGTCGAGGACTGCAATAATTGACCCTCAAGGTAGAGATAATGGGGGAGGGGGATATTATCTGCTGTTCACTGACATCAATTTATTTTATATAAGCGCGTATTTTCCCTTCTTAATCAAAGTGGTTCCGGATGTCCTGATCACTTTTGATTTCGAATCTTCAAAAGTTCAGCAGAAAATTTGGAAGAGATCAAAAAATATACATATTGGAGGTTATGCGGACCTTAAACACATTCAACCTGCAGAGTAAATGTCATAATGAAGCAGATCAATGGGCCGATAAATGAGATCACCAAGAATAGATTATCGGTTTAAAAGGTCATTTTGTAAACCCAACGTAAACATAGAGTGTAGTGACCGTAATTGCATCAATGTGGATCCAGGATTATATTTAATCCAGGGAAATTTCACTCATAAATTAACGTCAGGGTGCCTCTGATAGGTCATCTAACTCATATTACAGTGACCCTTGTATATTATATAGGCTACCTACGGTATTATCGTTGTGGAATATTATTTTTAGATGAAATTGATGCAGGAGAGAGTTGATATCTCTGTGGAATTTGTCTGCCTCGGAATAGCTCCGTTTCGATTTTTTTTGTGTGTGTACTGAACTGGTTTCAGGTAAATGCGACAGAAATACACTATCAAGTATAAACCATACACCGGCACTATACTCATGGTCAATAATAGACAGGCTACACTGTAACATTTATTTCTAGAAGCGCTGAGCTCGATGGATACGTTAAGTACAGTTTTTGTTTCTGGGTATCAAAAATGAGTTACGCAACTACTTGCAGCTCGAAGGGAATATGGAAGAGCAGCGTGATCAATTGAGCGCTCCAGATGTAGTATTTATGCCGAATTAAAGCAAGATGCTTATGAAATTTGCAAACAGACGACGGGGTCCGTTTTTTGAGGACTTGTTTACTGATGATACCAAATGCTGCAGCTGATGACTTATCCGTCTTAAGTGCATGCTATATCTACAGTAGAGATAGGCGATGACGCGCATGTTGTGTAGTTACAGAGGATAGTGCCATTTTATATAGTAGCTTTTTTATTATATCAGCTCATTAATTTCTGCGTTAATTACTCTTAATCATATCAACACAATCAAAGAAACCGCTTTTAAACCAAAGCACATTATTGGTAATTGATGCCAAATACAACTTACTGATGATGCGATCATCCTGAGTAAGCATTCCCATGTACGTATTTGGAGTGAAGCCAGAATAATTTATTGTTACAAACATGAATATTATTAGATTTTGTCAATCAATATGTTGCGAAAAGGTTGTCAATAAGGAGTAGCACTATACGAGATTACGTATTTCATAAAGAAATATGAAGATAACATCTTTTAAGATGGGCGCATATCACGATTCCGACACCTGACAAAATTAGTTGTTACAGAAGTTATCACGGTTCCGATGCAATATTTGCATTCAGTGGTTTCTCATGAAGATTAAACCTACTCTTCTTGGGAAACTAAAACCGAATGATCATGAAACATCATGTTTAGTCCAGGAAAACCTTAGATGCACTCATAAAATGGATTGAAACAATTTCCGCACTCTTACTGCTGATTTGATATTTAGTAAATTACGTGGATGATAGTCAATGCACGTATAACAACCATATACGTGATGAAACATCTTACAGCAAATTCACAAAGAAACACCACGTTCTAACGCGTTTATACTAGTACAACATTGTTACTGATGAAGTCCTGGATTTACGTATAGCCACTGGGTGTCTATTTTAGTGATTGTGACTGGTGATTTTTGAAGGACGTGATATACAGCGATAGAAAACTGGTTTTGGCCGCATTTGAGATGGAGAAATAGTTTGGGATAGGAGAATGTTATGTAACGGCAAGATAAAAAATATACCGTATATATGTATTAGAATATCCTGCCAACTGGCATTATATGAAATGTTATAGGATGCCGCTAAACTGCAACATGGTCCCACTACATTTTATTCTCATTTTATGACTCTGCAAATGTTATTGTACATCAAGTTTACCTGCGACCTACGAGTACATTGCACAGTATGGCTGCTCCAAATAAGATATGTTTATGAGATTACATATTTCTACGATTACACATGTCATCTTAATGGTGGAACAAAATGACAATAATATTTGAAAATATCAATAATACACAACTATAATTGTTATAAAATTCCGAGAATAGCTTGCCACAAGTAGCACGTGCTGAACTCGGGTTGTTTTATTTTACAGATGATCTCAGCGAAATTATTTAATTTGACATAGTTGGCACAATCTACAAGTCAAGGGCATGACTTATATATATTAATCAAGAGTGTAAAACTATATCGCATAGAACTTTGCATAATAGCCTTTAACAGTATAGCACATTGCATAAAAGAAACAAGGGGAATTGCGTAACATTACACCGGGTGTCCCAAGAGTCAGTTCATATTATTATCTGTGGAAATCTTGATTCCTACTCGCATGATTCGAGCACTTGTGAAAGATGTCTGAACAATTCAACCTCTCTGCCTGATGGGGGCTACCAGTATCACCAGTTCACAACCAATTTGAGCCATGGGTTTAAGGAAGATATTTCCACAGATATACCAATTTGGGCTGTAGGGCCTCATTGGCTGGGTCAGCTCTTATAGCTCTCTCTCTTTCAAGATATACTAATCTGAGGCGACTTTTGAGACATCCTCCGTGACAGCTGCAACGCATGTATACATCTGGAGTGAATTATTTACAACTATAACATTCTCAGAGGGTCAGGAAAACTCAAAACTAGTAACATAAAACATGGTCCATGTGTGTCGTATAGAATTCATAACTCAAAAAGTACAATACTGTTTATGTGACGTCGGTGTAACTTGAAAAAATATTTATAGATCTATTACGACCATATTTATATACTTCTTGAGTTATTTCTCCCTCACTGTAAGAACGTTTTGCACGTTGCGTCATCTATGATGTAACTGTATAGGTAATGTTCGTAGCTATGCATTGCTACTAGTAAGTTATCATAATAATTAGATAGTTTATCCAGCAGAAATTATCACATTGGATTTTATACCAGCAATATAATTATAGTAAAACCACAGGGGTAAAACCCAATGACGTTACAAATATGGACAGACGCCTCCTAAAAACTGTACATCTTGCATTATTAGAATCTATAGGGCACTCACAAGGCCAAAAATAGCGACGGAACAACTTTTCCACCGCATTTGACTATTATTCTTAAAAGGAACTGCAGGATGAAATGCCACATATTGATGTTATTTTGGGGTGTACTACTGCATCCTATTATTTGGCATAATTTTCATAGCATTATTGCCGTCTAAAGCAAGAACACTGTATGAGTAGTGGCAACTATTAGGTTCTTGCTTCGGGAATGGGGAAAGATGACTAGTCATTAATAACATTATCTACAATAATTCAACTAGATAAATGTGTACTTATAATTAGCACATGTATTTAGTTATTCTTAGCATATGTTTTTAGTGACGAACTACAGTCATATATATGTTTAGCAAAATAAGTCCATATTTGGCATATGCCGTCACTTCTACTCGTGACCTTACGCTTTTACAAACTAATGAACATTGTGGTGATTTTGATTGCATAGACCCTAGAATAAATATCTAGTATGAATTAACGAATTGATCAGCTTCAACAGAAGCCTAACCTCTGGACGTTCTCTCTTTTTTCCAAAATGAAAACGATTGCGTCTGTCAACAGACGCAAGAATTCCTATGCGAAGAGCAATAAATGACACAATCTCTGCCAGGTTCCACTTTCTCATACGTGGACACATGGCTTTTCGTCCGAAACGGGTCGTTTGTGAGCTGCCTGCCGCCTCAGATCTGCCTTGATGAAAGCTGTGGCGATGGAGCCTATAAGGAGGAGGCCCACGAGGGTCATGTTGGCTGGAAGGTCCCCGACTTGTTCCAGGAGCCATCCGTCTCCGTTGGTGATGAAGAGTCCGAGGAACTGGGCGGCAATGTTGAGAAATCCGGACGAGATGCCTTCTGGTAGCGGATACGTAACTTCCGCCGCAAATTCGAAGGCCAGGGGCATGTAACCCGATAAGAAGAACCTGAAGAAGGACGCAAGTGTCAGAAGTTGCGAGATGATGTTTACGCAACAAGACATATACTGCATGCATTACCATATCTACAAAAAGCATGTGACGTCTAGGCTATACAGTGTTACTAATATCATTTTTATACGAATTTGCATTTATTTGAAACTGGCTTACCCTAGCACGGAAACTGTGAGGTAAACTGTACTGATGTAGCCAGACAGGAGGGTCAGGCTGTAAGCCAGCATTCCCACGAATGCCAAGATGTAAACTCCCAAGAGTGTGGCTCTGAAAATGAGGCATTTATTAGGATCGTTATACTTAACTGTGAATATGCAAATCGTACTTGAATTTGTGAGTCCTGTCCAACCAGACTCCGAGAAGAGCAGCGCCAACCAGACCGCTAGCAATAGTGCACAATCCCATTCGCCCAGAATCTTCTTGTCGTCCCTGATGTAATCAAAAGGATGGTAATAAATTGAAGAAAACGCAAGAACCTTTTTAACTTACCGGGAAATGAATGAGGATAATTTGGTTGAGTAGCGTCGACACAGTGTTGGAGACTCCAACAATGATTCCGTAAGTAATCCATAGCATGATGTAACCACGATTCTTGACAAGAGCCTTGAGGAATTGGAAGTAGCTGGTTGTTTCATCACTGGACAAAGCCGCAGCACGGGCAGGACTTGGAGGTAATTCCGGAGCATTTTTGAATGCTGTAAAGTTAATTAGCGAATGATGGATGCAATGACGCGTAATAAGTGCACGTACCGAAAACGACAACTAAGGTCATGACAGTGGCAACAGCACTCAGGCTGTAGAACAAGCATGAGAGGTCATGCTCGATGTCTTCGATGTTTGGGCTGGACTGCACCACCACAGGCGTCAGAAGGAAACTGATGGCAATCCCAGCCTGTAATATCCAGAATGGCTATTAATCCCAAGAATAAGGTCCGGAACTGAAGAGCTGACCTGCGACCCGAAGACACCGATGGAACATGCCGTTGCTATCTGCCCCGGTCCGAACCACAGGGCAGCCAAGCGAGGTGGCGATTGCAGGATAAATATCTGCGAGGCAGCTGCTAACACCTGTCCTGACATGGCCACTGCGAAGCGGTCTTGTGACACGGACAGAACTTTGATCCAGCTGGCCACTGCCGTACCTCCTATTCCCACCAGAAGAGTTGCTTTCAAGCCCTGAAACATTGCCCATGATCAGGAGCAATCATCGTGTAGTAATAACAAATTAAATGATAATTAATGTTTTTAGCAACACAGCCTAACCTTTCATTCATTTTAAAGCGCCATTTTTCACGCAATTTATTCGTGGGCCAGGCATAATTAATGGACTTAATCAATAGTCAGTAATGATTGGATTTTCCTGTTGCACATTTGTTATCATGGAAATCCACGGGAAATATTCATGCATGTACGCGCCTCGGTCTGTAGTGGTCTATAGAGTATTGACGTTTATAGCTCACACCCACGTGCAGAGGCGCAGACTCTAAGGCGCGCCCGGTAAATTCAATGATTCACATATGCATAGAAACACATTGTTTTCATTTTGCGCAGTGTGTATTACATAAGAAACGCACATATTGGGTGGTTGACGAATGGACAGCTGTACCGCAGTGTTTTTATGAAGAAAACAACAGCATTACAAGTCAATTTTAAATTTATTAGATGAGGCAATTATATTTTTCCGTGTCAATAAATAGTGCCTGGGTGAATCGGATCCATTCTTATACACCCAGAAATACGCAATACTGTAACAAGGTTCTTCGTTTCATTCCTTTCCGCATTGGTTTCTGTCGACCTTGGCTGCCTGGAATCAATCCAGGTTCCAGGTTACGCCCTCGTTCAACGGTCTAGCAGGCCTATACATGATAGCCCTCACTTAGCTCCAATGCGTACACGACCGATTGTGAGCCATGTATTTTTACCTTATAAAAATTCTTGGTATTTCCAACTGACAAGACATTTGCAGGTGATGAGCGGCTTAAAATTTATCGGATATTCTAGACATTTCTGGCTGTTTCGACCCTTTGCCTGCAGTTCATAGATTAGGCATAGTGTACACATCTAACGCAATATCTCCCCTTCAAAATTGACACATCATGCTTAAGCACACACATATGCTGCGACATACCATCCTATTGAGAAAATACGTCGCCGGGAAGACCATGAGGATGTGCGTGATGTTGTAACTGATGGCGAACCAATTGACCACCAAGTTGCTGATCCCATAATACTGGGCCACGATGTCAGAGATGCTGGCGTACAGGATCCAATGGAAGGAACAGGCGGCTGCACTGGTAGCGAAGATGACCAGCATCAGCCATCTCTTCTTATACACCTTGTAGTACTCCTCCTTTTCCGTCACCCCAGACTGGTACACCTTCTCCGATGACATCTTCTCCAGATGCTTGGTATCGCACATTTCGCTGTACCCTGGAACAGCCGAGACACCACAGGAGCACAGTGGACTCAAATCCGTACCCATACCGTCTCATCGAAATATATATGGGGGGACATCGGGTATTATACACACCATTTGTCTCGGTATCTGTCGAGTGCCCTGAATTGGGCCTCGAGATACCGATAAGGGAAAACTATCACCTGTTTTCATGTCGGACTCCACCTTAAATCACACACAAAAAAATTAAAGCACGTGTACACAGCTCCGGTCCGGAGACGCAAGTGATGCGACCTAGAGCTACTAGGAATCAATAGAGAGCAACCCACGCATGCGGACCACTCTATGGGTGTACTAACCTTGGTCCTAGTGAACCCAAAAATATACGGCGCGGCGGCCCACTTTGGGATCGCAGACGGTTCAGACGGAGCAAGGCTTCGGGTCTGGTTCCTGGCCCGTACTAATGATGGGAAATGAGAGCATTTGGAATCGAGAGAGAAGGAATATCGGCAAGGTCGAAGGTTGAGGTTATGTGGACGTGAGGGGGTGGGGGGGAAGGTCAAGGAAATGGTCTTGGGGGCGGGGTAAAATGTGCGTAAGTTAGGGGAGAAAATATTGCTTGGGTATCAGTGCGCGGCGGGCGTTTCGCAGTTTTGCAACTTGTAAGTGACCTATGACATGCGGAGACGCCTTTGTTAGGGATGCCAAGTTTGCTTCCAGAAGATTTATTATTGGATGATTCTGAAATTTAATATAAAAAAATATTTGTCATGTGGATGCCAACTGAAGGGATTCTCGAGGGAATCCAGTGTGGGGTGATGTGTAGTAACCTGGCTGCACTTGTTGCAGAGTAATTCATTGCGAAATCATATCATGTATGTAAAAAATGGTATCAGAAATCGTATCTGATTGGATTGCTGAAATTCCTGGCGGTCAGTGAGATAGGGAGCATAAGTAGGCTACTCAGCGATGTGGTGATAATGCCTCAATTATTACCAGCAATCTAAAATATTTTATATGATCATCATCTCGACCATTTAAAATAAAGGAATGTATAATCGAGCGAACTTTCTGTGAAATATTGATTTCATTATTTGCGCACTTCAAAACAGAGGTGTTGCATGTGACATGAACCTTCAGGCAGAGATGGTCGTGATTAGAAAATTGGTCACTTTATCGACAATTCCAGCAGGTGGGCTACTTTGTCACACGTATGCCAAGGGTCCACTTGGGATGTGCCACTTTCAGGCACTTGGCTTTTAATATCACGAGTATACCCTATCAGGAACTCAGACTGTCTTGATGATTAAATTGACCTCGGTCACGACAGTACATTCAACCATTTAAGGAACGTCCCTTGTACCTATAACGGGATTTGAACAATACGATGTTTCTAATTATGTGACGTTTTACGTGTTTACTGAAGCAATAATGCCCAAAGTCTATGCCGATTTTTTTACATATATAGAGATTTTGATTTTAAAAAAATCGATGTTGCATAATTATAATGGCGATTTCTGAGCATTTCATTTAATTAATTAAATATTTTTATGAACTACCTGATTGAACTGGGAAAGGTATACAAAGCGGGAGAACAAGCTGGAAAGCACTTGTGATTTGTGAATGACTTTAATAATGGCAATGTTTGTCAATATGTGAGAGTGTAAGTCTAAATTAAGATGAAGGTTACAGAATTTAATATATGAGATGGCGGTCAGGAGGATACATTATCATTAAGCTTAATTTATATCGGATGCTGTGACTGACCCCGCGCCACATGCTATATGCTTTATACCGGTTATTTCTTGATGACTATAGTCAGTCTGATAAGGATTAGAAAATGTGCTCATACAAAAACGCAGCCAATGATTATCCAATCGTAAAAGTCAGTATGAAGTTACTCTCAATCAGAGGAGATATTCTCAAGAACAGACTCATCATTACGACTTGTTGCACCTTATTAAAGGCATAACCTAAACCTTTGAACGTTGAACTGCACTCTATCATGGTATATTTTCACTCTTCGCTGCATGTTTACCGCCATGGGTCTTTACCACAACCCAAAGTGAATGATCGCTTCCATGGGGCCTCTCCATTAGCTTATTTTAGGCGGCCTTGCGTCCTCTTCGTGGCGTAATGACTGCAATAGGGTGGAGAAGAAAAGGTCAGGGATAAGGACAAAGTTGAACTGAGGGTTGGGGTAGGTAGGAGGTGGCAATACGTGAGGTCAAATATATTCAATTTAGTTATGCAGAGTTCGTGTCTTTTAATGGACCATCCTGATTAATTAATATTTGTACATAATGCATTGCGCCGGGCAGTGTCCTGCACACTAAAGGTGAAAAAGGTCATTGTTAGTGGCAAAAATTAAAATTTATAATGTCAAGCATTTGCAGCGCAAATTTTGTGCACACTCGAAAGGTCAACGAAGAGTCTGTGACCAATTTTTGGTAGCTGGCATAATGGGTAATTTACTCTACAGTTTGTTACTAGTAAATGCAAGTTTTATGCAGTCATGTGATGAAACATCGAGTGAAAAACAACTTATGTAATGCTCTGATATGCAGTCGTACGATTCGTATAAGAAAAGTGTGGCGAAGAGGAAATCACAATGCGATAATTTAATGAGCGATGTAGGTGAATGGTGCCGAAGTAATGTTATTGAACGCCTTGTGCTGCATTTGCATACAATTTGAAAACAGCGGACACCGCGCAGTGATATGGGTGGAAAAAGCACGGCGTCGATTTGGTTTACAGCTCTATGTGCCAATGAATAAAGTATGCATTTATGGCAGTATTTTACCTTCACGGCACGTTATTATTCATATGATTAGAGTTAACCTTGTCGTAGTCCTGAGCGTTTGTGAGATTCTAGCCATGTTTTAATCAGGTAATGAGCACTGTGAAAGTATAATCAACTGCGTCGTATATTATGCATATACGTCTCCGTGCAGGACACAGCGAGAATGTGGAATTTACACAGGGTACTATTTCACGTCGCAAGAAATTAGAGACACAACCTGACGGTGTCAAGTAGCCGGTAAACTACAGTAATACCATATAATATTATGTGTGTGGGTTACCAATGATCTTAAAATCCTTTGAATATAAGCGTGATATAATATCTGATAAATATCTTGTAGGCCTACATTGACCAAGAAGTATATAGGAGGAATCTTGCTTTCACGACTATTCAATGTAAGTATGAATATGTATAGCATACCCTATACCTTATATAGATTTTTCAGTATATGAGAAGACTTTCAGTGATGAGGTATAAGGTAACTCTGGGATGACCCTTGCTGGAAGAGCAAGGGAATGACCAGATGATTGCTGATGATTACACAACTGAGAGGCCAATTTAAAGTTCAATAGTGCACAACGAAGGACGTGAGAAACACCATCATTACTTGGTAGAGCGGATATTGCCACGGATCCCCCGCCTTGATAAAACAATTTTCTCTGCCGGAGGATCTAAACGAGCTACAGGATACCTCTCAGCAACATCAAAGCTCTTTCGAAACCTTTTAACCCAGATGAGGACATCTCCAGAAAACCATCATTGCACTTTGGAATCCTAATTGTAGGCACCGTCCTGGATGCACAGTTAATTTTCTGTTTGTATATTCTGAATATACAGTATTTATATTAAGCTTATAATAATTGATAATACACTAGTATGTGTATATTCCTGCTGCTCATAACAGAAATCTGGTAGTCTGGGTATTTGTCAAAAGGAGCGTCTTAGTTCTAAACAAAAGGGCATTTACCAGATTGTCTAATAGGCTACCTGTGATAAACCATAAGCAACAATAAGAGTTCTTTACTGCTCCTATAGTGTTCTTAGTTTGTGCTTCACTTTCTCACGTGTGACGGGTACATCGTCCTAAGTGCATTATGTAAATATCCGGAACAAAATAGATAGCAATTGAAAGATGAAGACGTATTAATGGTCCGAATCTGCACTGACCTTGCATCAATAAGTCTACAACCTTGACTTATTACGTGATCGCATTCAAAAATATGACGTTACCTTGACAGTGGGTGAGCCATACTATTTCGACGAATCAGATGTAATTTCGTCAAGGACTGGCAACTCCTCTATGGGTAACACAGTGCAAAAATAGACTTACATTAATCACCACATTTCAGCTTTTAATTACGGTGTCACAATCGCGTGGTCCAGACGGTAACTTCCTTTTGAGCTTCAAGTCTCCTTCTCTCGTTCTTGATAAACATGTTCAACACAGTTCCTATGCCGAGCAGGGCGGAGAAGAACAGATTTGTGCATAAATCTCCGTAAGTCCTTAGGAGCCAACCCGTTAGGGCTATTAGAGGAATTGAGAAGATGAAAACAGCTGCGTTAAGGATGCTGCCTGATGACCCTTCTGGTGTTGGATAGGTCAGCTCCACAGCCAGTTCGTAGCCAAGTACCATGTATGCTTGAAGGAAGAGTCTGCAAATAGAGTTATTCATAGAGTTAATACTAATATTATGTCTCGGAAGTCATGACTCCTAAGACAAATTGAAAGGCTCAAGAACTGCCCAATTTGCATTGGATTTCTGCCCAAAGTGAGACGTAGGCGTACTTTGAGGGTCGGGCATGCAGATTTTAAATATACATCACAAATGTTTAATTATAGGACTCAAATTATGTACATGGCATTTAATGACAGTGTTATAAAAATTCTACCTCTTCAGAAGACATTCAATTTTTGCCTTCTGAAAAGTGGAGGGGCTTGGACTTCGGATGGTTTCCTTAGAACTTGCACGAAAACGAGAAACTATAGCAACCCGTAAGTTCTGCGCATGAGCTCGCGTGTTGGTGAACAGTAATTTTTACTAATTGCACCAGTAGACACGCTTATACGCATGGAAAGGTTTGTTGTTGTCGTCACCTTTTTGTCGAGACGAGAAACTGTCGAGGAAAGGGCCAGTCCAATTCTAACGATAGAGGTCACATGTGTCAAGGGGACCAAAGTCAGATATTTGAAGCTTTCATAAAACTTCGGTGACAGGGGCATACGCGACGGGTCAAGGGATGAGACATTTAAAATTCCCTCCTTCTCCCAACTCCCAGGGTATTTATTTTTATATTAATTACCTATGTCTCACTGTCAGCAGTATGATCTATCAAGGGGTCATTTGGTGCGATTGAAACCGTTTTGAAATATCTTTAACGAAGCATTTTTTGGCAAACAATTTTTTTAGGATGCATTATTTTTCAGGGCTTAAAACTCGTAAATATTGTAAGTATTCCTGTAGTATTCCTACGCAGTAAAAAATGTTCACTTACCCTATAACTGTGCAGCAAGCGTATGTCATCGGCAAAGATCCGTAATATGTGCTGAACGTAAACCCCAGCATCCCCGCGAATGATAAAGCGTATAAGGCAATTCCAGTATCCCTGCACAAAATAAAATATACGGTATGTGACTTACCAATAGGCCTATACTACATATTTTAAGTGTTAGGATAATCAATAACTTTTTTAGGGCAAAGTGGAACTATATGCATATTTTAAGAAAGGAAATTGCAGGGAAATTGCCTTCGTTATATAAGTGTATGGTGTAATGCTTGCAGCATTCTGCTTGCAATCCTTACATGAATGTAATCAGTGTAAGGACTCATACTTGAATCGATGTGTTTTGTCCAGCCAGATGCCTAATAAGATGCAGCTTATAATTCCGGAAACAATGGTTGCTGTTCCAAGTTGTCCCGCATCAGTATGTCGGTGCTGCAAATATAATTGCGCATATAATTAAACATCGAGGGTAGGCCTATAAACTGACCTTTGCTATACTTACAGGAAATCGTACGAGAACAATTTGATTCAGGAGAGTGCTGAACGCATTGCTGAAACCGTGCAAAATAGCGTAGGCAACGAGCAGCATGACGTAGTTCCGGTTCGTTAGCAATCCTTTCAGCGTTTTCCTGTACTTCATGGTACCTTCTATGGCACAAATGTTGGCTCGTGCTGGACTAGGAGGAATGGGCGGCTGCTTTGGGAAGACT
>KZ538909.1:1859-40882 GCA_000934665.2 Catajapyx aquilonaris | reverse complement strand
CTAGGCTGAACTTTATAGGTACGAAAGGGGAGGGCTACATTGGGGGTACCTATAAAGTTCAGCCTAGCCCGGTAGGGTCGCCACTTATCCTGGCCTCCGAAATGTCTCATGGCGGTCTCAGGTGAGCACCCGCTGCAAAACTCCTCGGCAGGGGGTGGGTGGGAGTGACCAGACCTTACTTATATGACCGTGCTTTAGCCTAACCCTGAAATATGATCTTTTGATAGGGGAGGCATGGTGGTCTAGTGGCTATGCTACTGGCCAGCCAAGCGGGGTCGGGTGTTCAATTCCCATCACCTTCGCTTAGTCAGGTCTTTTTCCACTTTTCACCTGACATGTCCAGGCAGAATTGCACTCTCTTCTCTGCCAAGGGCCAGGAGAAAAGGTCTGGTAAGATGACTGTCTGAAAATACTAAAAACTATAACAGTGCCCTCCCTTGGGCACCTCCCCACACCTCCCTCTCCCCCCATGCCCATGGACCAGGGCGTTGCAGCAGAACAAGGATATTATATATGTTTGCGTTTAAATAAAGGTCCGTCTAATACCTCCAAGGAGGTCTGAACTACCCATTATTATTATGATGATGATGATGATGATTGTTATAGTTTGATGGTATTTGTGCTTTTATCAACTGAACCAGAAGTGTATAAACAATGGGAACTACTTTTTTGGGACCATAGTGGTACCACCTACCTGTCTGAAATCTTTCACAATTTTAGTGCAAGGCAAATAGTTTAAATAACTACAACAAAATTTTCATATGAACTTTTGTGAGTGTCTGCTACCATTCCATCCATAATCACTGCTGTATTATACCTGACATGTAAAAATAATATACTTTCAAAATGTTGGAGTTTCATGGTGGACAGTCTGTATATACGAAAAGAACGTTGTAGAAATTTCTAAGCGAAAAAGAGTCCCAACATTTTTATTGCACCCATTAATGGACAAAATTGTGAGGAAATTTCATTCTGTTGCATTTGCTGGACTTTCCAAGGTTACCGTACACATACAGTATAAGCATAACATGAGTATTGGCAGAAAGCCCTGACGATTCCACAGCCAGAAGGATCAACTACAATGCTTTTTAAACCTTGAAAGTAGGTGATAGATTATTTCTGATATGTATACATATCTGCACAATGGCAAAGAATGATTAAACAAATGTGTCAGTTATAGATTGTTTTAATTTATTTTCAAAACTAATTTTTGCATTTAAAATTTTCAGGGATGGTGAAACTCACGTGCCACTATGGGACAAGCTAGAGGAGGAAGACCCTGTTGATGACTGGGAAGATTTCGTCGACCTGTTTTCCAGGCAGGTGGTAGAGAAGAAGGTGCCCAAACCAAAGGCAGAAAGCAGCAAACCTGCGAAGGTGAAGACAGCCAAGGTGCTCGACAGCAAGCGCTCACAAAATGTGGGGATTCTGGTCTCCAGCCTCCATCTGGAGATCACTGACATAGAGAATGGTGAGCACAAGTCAAAAGATGATGTCAAGTGAAATGAAAATAAATTTTCTGATTACTTTCCAGCTATATACAACTTTGACACTTCCGTCCTAGACCTGGAATCATTGCAGCAGATATATGAGATAGTAAGACTCTTGAAATACTACAGTAATGAGAAGCAGCTTGATGGGACAGGCAATATTTTGTTTTCAATTCACTGTATAGCTTGGACACTAATTTTGCAGAAAAGGTAGCAGGGAAATTGTCAAAGTGAAAGCATAGTAAGGGGGGAAAAATCACTTCCTCTTGTCTGAAGTTTTCTTTCTGAGTTGTGCCAACATATCGCATCCCGGCAATAACAGGGGCACAAGTCCAACAATGACGATTTTGACTTACTACTAGAGCAGGGTCCATGACCGTGGGCACAATCAGAATGCATATTCTGATTTTAACAAAAAATAAAATTAGCAATTCTGATTATTCGAATGCTGCATCAATACCTGATTTATGATAACACTATACCAACACTATACAACTTTCAAAGTGCTCTCCTGTGATATTGACTTTTTGGACTTGTGCCCCTGTTATTGCCGGGGTGCGATATATGAGGAAATTTTGCTATGGAACATAATGGTCTGAATTCTAGCTTTTTGGATGCAGATTGACTTTACTTTTTCCCACAAGTAACTCATTGTAACATGTTCCTTCCTGCAAGCAACTGTCTCAGTGCTGGCAATATGTGTGGATAGAGGACATACAGTAAATTAGATGAAAATGTCTGACTTTTTCAGAGAGGCACTGATGATGAGCTCAATATGATTCGTTCTCAGCTAGAACTCAACCCCGATGTGCCTCTAGACAGGCCAGACATGTGAGTCATATGATGGAAAAAATAAAAGTTTATTTTTAACATTCTGAATTGTCCAGGTTTCTGCACGACCTGGCCCAGATCCCTCACTTCGCGGAAAGGATTGCGTGCTTCACGTTTCAGTCTGACTTCACAGAAAGAATGAGTGTGATAGAGAATCGCCTGAACAACCTGAAGTCCCTCTGTGAGATGGTGACCACATCTGAATGCCTCAAGCGCATATTTGCTATGATACTGTCATTGGGGAACTATATGAATGGTGGGAATAGGCAACGGGGACAAGCAGATGGATTTGGACTGGAGATCCTGCCGAAGCTGAGGGATGTTAAGAGTAAAGACAACTCCCTCACCCTGCTTCATTACATTGTACAATTGTACATACAGGTAAGGGGAGAGTGGGGTACAGTTGGCTAAGGGGCTAAGGATTATCTTTCTACACCAGGCTGAGAAATTAGCCCCCAACAGAGGTGCTGCCTCTCCCTGATGCAATGACTTGCACTCCCCTAGGTAGCACCTCTGTTGGAGGCTAATTTCTGAGCCTGGTGTGGAAAGGTAATCCTTTAGCTGTCTGTACAAGTGATGTGACCAAATTTTTTTATTCTGAATGTTTTTCATGTGTGCATATTTGCCATGTTGATTGTTAATTGCATTTTCTTTTTCGAATTTATGCTATTACTTGAATGTGTTTATAACAGTCGTTTTGAGTGACATATTTTCCTTGTATGATTGAGCAAGACCATGACTTTTTGTCACTGTTTTTTAGAAATATGATCAAAATGCTGGCAGCCCTGAGGCCAAGCTACCTGTTCCTGAACCTGGTGACATTGAACGAGCCAACAATGTCAATTTTGAAGATATGGCAACAGACTTGAAGAAGCTCCAGGCAAGTCTTCAAGGATGCCAAATGAAAGTGGAAAAAGTGATTGGGGATTCGTCTAATGAGGAGCACCTTCAGCCATTCAAAGACAAGATGGAAGAATTTCTTGCAAATGGTGCGATTCTAGATGTATATTTTCTGCAGCTTTTGGACTGCAGACCAGAGATCAAGTGAAATTGCACTGCATTGTATGAAAAGGAAAATCAACAGGGAAATTGGGTAAAGGGCCATTATCGCCAAAATTATGTTTCATACCAATCATATGGCATCCGAATTAGAAAGCATGCCAATAAAAATTTTTGACATGCCAAGTAGAAGGTAAGGTCTTTCAGTTTAAAGCCTTTGGAACTGGTGGAGAGTCATAAGACTGTATGATACATGTGGCTAGAATTTATGGGTATTCAGGCAAAGCTTACAGCTGCACCTTGGTGGCTGCTGTTGGCTTTAACAGTAATACATCGCATTTGTGCAGCTATTAAGGAGCCATTATAGTAAGAATAGCCAACAGAAAGGCTCATGTTGATTTCCAAAGCACAATATCCTCTAGAAAAGGTTGTTAGCAAGAACTGAGAGGTGGCAGGTGAAGAACTATTAATTCACTCACTCATTGGAGGGGTGCTTTCATTGCCCAGAAGCAGTGAACCTATGAGTCCATGTTGAGGTGCAGGGTCATTTAGAGGGTCCAGGTAATTTGGGTGTCCAGGTAGTATGATAAACCCTAATGGCAGACAGGCACCAGCAATCATGAATCCCAGTTCTGATCGTTTTTTTAAAACCACGGATCTGGCTATGCCTTTTTATGAAGTCCACATAATTAGTCACAGCCTCTCCGTACAGGTTATGATGTGCAATAGTTCAAACAGCATAAAATACCTGAAAGGTTCCAAGAGCTGAAGCTTTATCTGGATATCTGGGTCTGAGAGTTAGTGCATACCCAGGTGTCCAGAATTACCTACCTAGCCTATGTTTAAATCTTCTTTTTTGTGTTTTCATGGGAGAATGGTAGGTCAGTAATTCTTTTCCAACAAACAAGTGCTGGCCAAGGGTTTAGAAAAATAAGGGGCTACTCCAAATCTGGAATGAGGCAGTGATCCTTCCAGATATCCAAAATTCCCTTAACAGTGCTGATTCCTTGATGAAGCCACCCTCGCTGATGTTTCCAAAGACATCTTCAAGGTTATGTTGCTTGTGATGCCATGTGGTGAGAAGCAGCTGGTATGGGCAGGCATTGCAGTTACCCTTATCTCTGTATTTCAACCGGATTAATATATTTCTGCTGTGGCATATGTAAATTGGTGGATACGAGGGACTCCTATAAATCCATTCCACTTGTAAGTTCAAAATAGGATTAGGTGTTAATAACCCTCTAAGACTAGCAGAGGTTTTTAAGATCGTCACAAGCCACATTAAATTTTACTGCAATTTGAAAATGCTTTGGACCATAAGCTACTTTATGCATTTTTGCATTTTCCTGAAAATCAGTGGAACAAAACATTGGTATGATACCTTTGTGTATCTTACAGCAAGACGACAGTTGAAGGAACAGGAAGACAACCTGCAGGATTGTCAGAGCAAGTGAGTGCTTTAAACAAATTGTGACAAAGCATAAATTTTTTATATGTACATTTTGTTGCAGGTTTATGGCAACCATGAGATTTTATCAATTCGTACCAAAAGGAGTCAAGGAAGTAGATGCTGCCCCAAAGGATCTTTTTAGTGTGTGGGCTCCGTTTTGCAGTGACTTCAAGGACATATGGAAGAAACAGCAGCAAAAAGTTGCAAAACAAAAGTCAGCATTGTTACTTAAATTCAAAATTATTGATTAGTGCTTCAATACTACAAAGTGGATTTAATTCAAATTATCATACTGATCCCTTTTATTCTTGGAAGGTTGAGTGATGCCAAGAAAATCGTCCAAAAGAAAGCTCAAGAACGAAAGGAGCAGGTTGTCACAAAGCCTAGAAAGGAAGAAGGAGGATTGGTATGTATAGCATTCATCATTCACCTGTGTAGAAGTTATTTGTTGCGTTGTGTAAAAGTCATTCTTGTTGTTTGATTTTTGCAGAAAGCCAAGATGAGGCGGAAGGAAAAGCTTTTGTCGGCTGAGAGTTCACCGTCGTCTTCGTCCCAGCAACTAGCCAGTAGCAACAATGGAACTCTCTAGATTTCAAGCAGCCAAAGACCAACGAATGATAGCTCTTAAATTACATTCATAAAGTTCTGAGTCTCATGAGTGGTGTTGATGATTCTTGTTGAGGAAACTAATTCTTTCAGGGATGGAAATTCCAGCTTGCGTCAGTTCAAAGATAGTCTCAAAGTGAGAGGATAGCATGAGATTTAAATGCCAGTTACTGTTGAACCTGTACACAGTGGTAATATGGCAGACTTTATTTATTTTTTATTAGTTCGAGTGAGTACCTTAAAAAGAACAATTTGAAGACAACCTACGTGCAAGTGAACATGAGTGGCAGTGTTTCATACTGGTATTATGTATTTAAGGATAAAAAGAAATGCTGAATAGCAAGTTTTAATATTTCCACCTGTTTTATTTTTTGGCAGCTGCTGTGATGTGTTTCTATCATTTATGTCAATAGTGATACTGCAAGTAAATTTCTGACGGTACACCTTTATGAGCCTACCTAAAAGGGAAAACGGCTTCGGTATAACCAATGGTGTCAGAATTACGGCGACCCCACTATAAAGGCCCTGCCACTGTCATAACTTGTGTGGCGAAGAGCAAAACATGTTACTGAGGCCAGGTTGCACCGGCTTCTGGAAAATTTATCTGGCTGCAGAAGAGCCCGGATAGTTTGTTATTCATTGTTGTCAACAATTCTGCCAACAATGAATAACAAACCATTCTGGCTCTTCTTCCGCCAGATAAATTTTCCAGGAGCTGGTGCCACCCCGCCTGAATGTGGGAAAGTTCAAGTTTTGAAACTATTAAGAGGGAATAGCCTGGAATCCTATACTGTATAACTTTTACGACAGTGTGTCTATGTCAAGAGTTCTGTTCATCAATAGAACACCTAACTTCAGAGTAAACCTGCACTTCATTATTCATGTAGGTTACAGTAGAACTGGCAGGCTGAGACTGAATGCTGACGGGCCACGTGAAAATCCTATATCTTCGAAAATCCCGTGAATGGAGATAAACATAAATGGATCATTGCACTCCTCTTTGCAAGCCACAGCACCTTACTTTTGGTATACAAATCCCGTAACTGTAGGAGCAGCCCTTGCAAAGTTTTGGCCAATTGAAGTCATGCACTTCCATGTATGATACTGGAAACAAAAAACTTCCAACGCGAATATCTTGAAATGACAAAAAGGTGAGATACAGGGTTTTCACTTGGGCCGTCAGAATCGCTTTCTAGCAGGAGAATGTCATGACCCTCAAGGATGCTGCATCCAGGCTGGGTCCTTGTCTTTCAGATTCACCAATCAACAGAGGCTACCCTATCCTTGGCCCTGTCTCTCAAAGTACAGTACAAAGGATGAGCACTCTTGTCGTTTACGGCAGTCCTGTAGGCTGTAGCATAAATCCCGCCAAGTTTAACAAGGTTGCCAACTGCTGAATGGCTGTCAACAAGCTGCCAACCTATAATTCAGCCCACGTGATCCAGCCCGATCCTTGGAAATACGCAAGTGGGACGTCACCATCGTGGATTGGAAATAAGTTTGTGCAAGATGGTGGACGAGGCAACCAGGAAAACTCTGAGCAATATTCCTTTGCTTCGGACGAAAGGTGGTCCTAGAGATAAGGATTTGTGGCCACAGCGTCTCAAGGAGGAATACCAGTCTTTGATTAAGGCTTGTTCACATCTTAATTGTTGATCATATTAGGTGGCTAGGTGCTTCTTAACTAATTTGATTCTGGTTTTCTCTCTTTGCAGTATGTGCAAAATAACAAGGATGCTGATAACGATTGGTTCCGCTTGGAGTCGAACAAGGATGGCACCAGGTGGTTTGGCAAATGCTGGTACATCCACAATTTGCTCAAGTACGAGTTCGACGTTGAGTTCGACGTGAGTTAATTGTGTTTGGTTGAGTGGGAATTATAGCGTACCGGCTGCTTTTGTAATGTCAGTTATGCACAGTTGCAAGCATAATGATGGAGACAGACTGGGTAAGCGAATTGCGTGTAAAACTGGCAAAGTGGGTGCTGCTACTGCTGCAACATGGCTGTTCAGTAGTGGACAGTATGATCTTGGTGTGTACAAGAGGGAATTTTTGAATTAAGGCGGAGGAATTAACTGCTTTACACTGACTTTGTTGGAGGCCCTGACCAAGTCCATCTCTATTATTATGCTCAGGACTGTACATGCAGCTAACTGCATCCTGACAGTTCAAACATGTTGATCTGCCAAGGAAATTACCTCCACAAACAAAATTAGTGATTGATCACAGATAGGTGAGTCAAGGTCACGGTCTTAGAAGAATAGGTCGGGACACTCGCCGCCATCTTGCGTGCCATTAACCCTTCCCGCATTGGCGCTAGTATAATAATAATAATAATAATAATAATAATAATAATTCATACCCCGTTATCAGCCTTTTTCGGCTCTTTAGGGGGGAAGTTTTCTTTTGCCTGGAACTCTTTGCTTTCATTTTACTGCACTTTTTGGGATGGGATAGGGACGGAAGGAAGCGGCTGTGGCCTGTTAATTACGGAAACAACTCCGGAATTTTCCTGGAAGGACCGTGGGAAACCACAGAAAACCACGGTCAGAGTTGCTGGCCCCGGGATTTGATCCCAGGACCTCCCGATTAGCAGTTGGACACCGTATCCCCTACTGCATTGGCGCTAGTATAATTGCAATGGACTCACACTGTGGAACTCGCTGCATCATAGTGACAGCAACCCTGACGGTACAATTCTGCATTAACACGTAGCTACCGATAGTGATCATGATAGCAATACACCAGGATGCAGAGTTGTACAGTCAGGGTTGCTAGTTGCTATGATGCAGTGAGTTCCACAGTGTGATTCCATTGCAGATATACACTAGCGCCAATACAGCAAGGGTTAACGTCACAGCTTTTTCTATTGGCCTGGGTTAGAAGTGTTCGGGGGCTGGTCAAGGTGAAGAACGGAATGTCTTGCATCCTGCTAGCTGAAGGCCTATCTATATTATTAATACCCTACTGTGAGGACGATTTCTCCCGCTGTGTACGGCCTACAGAGTTGGGAGTGCCCTCAAAATTTAGCCTGTGTGTTCTATATTTGCCCACCACTTTTGTTTTTCGCAAAAGGTGCCCAGGGATATTTGTAAATTGCAAATACCACGAGGCTCAAGGTCACGACGCGACGAGGCCAGCTCCACGCATTTCCCCATTCTGCCGCTTGGCTCTCAGATTGCCTGCTCGCCAGCTCGCCTACTTCCCAACGTTACCGCCAGATGTCGTTACAGTTGCACGTCGCTTCAATGCTGCTGCCTGCTGAGCCTCTCTCTCTCTCTCTCTCTCTCTCTCTCTCTCTCTCTCTCTCTCTCTCTCTCTCTCTCCCTCTCTCCCCCTCTCCCCCCTCCATCCTGCTCATGGCCTTAGAATACTCAGGTCTGGACACTACCCCCTTATCTCCTCTTATCGACTGGGGGGGTCTAACAGGGTGGTTTGCGGGGGCCGGGAGGTGACCGCATGAGAGCTCCTTGGCTGCTTTTCGTCAGGGGCTAGACCAGATAAGAGGGTAGTGTCCGGGGGATGGTCCAGTCCTGCTGTTCGACAAAATAACCCTACTGGAAGACGTTCTAGAGAGGAAAACAGGTGCGGCCAACATATAGGCAACCTGATCATGAACACCATCCTCGACACCGGGGCAAGATGTCTTCCAGGCAGAAGAGAGTGGGAGGGAGAGAGAGAGCGACAGCGAGGAGGGGGAGAGAGAGAGAGAGAGAGAGAGAGAGAGAGAGAGACTAACCATTTTTGCCAAATTTTGGCAACTGGCTACCTAGTATTTCATTATAGGATGTCCTGTAAATCTGGACCTGTAGGAGTTTCTCATATTACAGTGTTGTAGTATATGATTACTATGCAACCATAGTAATGTTGTATAGTGACCAATTGAGTAAACTTGTTATGGATGTATCCTATGTGTCTGGACTTACGGGATTACATTTTAGCTACCATTAATGTGTGTGTGGGTGTGTGTGTGTATGTGTATATAGAGGGTGTTTACGACCTAACTTTACAAACTTCTGGGGGTGATAGAGGGGACCAAGACAAACATTTTTGACATAGGAAACCGTGTCCGGAAACGCCATCTAGAGGGGGTTCATAGACAAGGAACGGGTGCGCTCAGACGCGTCACGCGAGAGGCGCCAAGCGAGCGGACTGTTTTGTTGATAGATGGCGCTCGGATAGTAACCAACGATACGATGTGCCATAACATGGCAACAGCAGAGCCATCTAGCAACTAAAGTACGCCTCCTAGGAGACGCGCGGATAGTCGACAGCGGTTCTGTTGTTGCCAGGTTATGGCG
The DNA here is from genome assembly GCA_000934665.2 of Catajapyx aquilonaris. Lineage (NCBI taxonomy): Eukaryota > Metazoa > Arthropoda > Diplura > Dicellurata > Japygidae > Catajapyx > Catajapyx aquilonaris. The sequence continues at coordinate 31,205 of KZ538909.1, read as the reverse complement.
TATCGTGTTGTTGTTTACTTACAACGACGCGATGCGCCATAACCTGGCAACAACTGCGCGCTATCTATCAACAAAACAGTCCGCTCGACTTGCGCCTCTCGCGTGACGCGTCTGAGTGCACCCGTTCCTCGTCTATGAACCCCCTCTAGATGGCGTTTCCAGACACGGTTTCCTATGTCAAAAATGTTTGTCTTGGTCCCCTCTATCACCCCTAGAAGTTTGTAAAGTTAGGTCGTAAACACCCTGTATATGTATATACGAGGGCGGTTCGATAAAGACTGGCACTGATTTTTTTTCCATGGCTATTACGTAAACTATTGAACAAATAGGGTGCGTGCACAATGATCTGTCAAATACGAGTTGGCACCCACATCGACACAGTGATATCTTGAATTGTCCTCCAGAGAGGGCAGCATTACTGACCCCCCTCTCGCAAATCGCCTCCGGCAATCATGGCAGCCATCAGGGACGAGCAGTACGCGGCGCTGAAATTCTGCTTCCGCTTGAAGAACACTGCTACGGAAGCATATCATTTCTTGCAAGAAGCATATGGACATTATGCCATTCCCCTTCGATCCAGAAAGCATACAGCAAAGCACAGTGTGGAAGTCTATACGAACTCTCCAACACCGAAAAAAGCAAAGGTGCAGGCGAGTGCAGGGAAAGTGATGGTGATAGCGGTTTTTCAAGAAGGCCCTCAGCACAGACACATAATAGGCACCAGTAATGGTGGTATGCGGAGAAACAACATGTTGGTATACCATTCCACGAATGTCAAAAACCGCTAGACCCTATCACCATCATTTTCCCTGCACTCGCCTGCACCTTTGCTTTTTTCGGTGTTGGAGAGTTCGTACAGACTTCCACACTGTGCTTTGCTGTTTGCTTTCTGGATCGACGGGGAATGGCATAATCTCCATGTGCTGCTTGCAACAAATGATATGCTTCCGTAGCAGTCTTCTTCAAGCGGAAGCAGAATTTCAGCGCCGCGTACTGCTCGTCCCTGATGGCTGCCGTGATTGCCGGAGGCGATTTGCGAGAGGGGGGTCAGTAATGCTGCCCTCTCTGGAGGACAATTCAAGATATCACTGTGTCGATGTGGGTGCCAACTCGTATTCGACAGATCATTGTGCACGCACCTTATTTGTTCAATAGTTTACGTAATAGCCATGGAAAAAAAATCAGTGCCAGTCTTTATTGAACAGCCCTCGTATACACACACACACACACACACACACACACACACACACACACACTCTTGTCTTGACTAAGGCGTGGGGACGGACATTGATCACTTTTCACTGCGAGTGTAAACTGATCTAAACTGATCTAAACTGATCTAACCTAACCTAACCTAACCTAACCTACCTAACCTACCCTACCCTAAGTAACCTAGGCTGAGAAAAATGGACTTTTGTGAAACCCTACAAATGAAAATAGTGGGGACATGTCCCCACTAATTTACACATGTCCCCACTGTAATGGTACACTTCGCGTGTGTGAGACTGTGGGGACCGACAAATGTCCCCACAATTGGAACTGGTCCCCACAGCTACAGTAAAACCACAGACTTCCGTCCCCAGACCTTAGTCAAGACCTGATCACAAATTCTAGCATATTTTTATTTATTTTATTTATTTTCATTTACCCCATTGGGATTTACCATATCCTTTAGGGGGGTGGATTACCACCATAGGAAATTGGAGCCGTATAAGATCTTAATTAATTACTCCAGGGTAGGTGGGAGGGGATGTGTAAAGTCCAAGTTCAATGTCTCTAATCGTCATTTTGTGAGCTCCCCCGGGTGCCTTAGTCTGTCGGAAATTGCCACCCGAAATGAAGCCAGAGATGGCCCAACTCTGCACGGATAAAGGTGGGAACCCCGGGTGGGGATCGAACCCGGGACCTTAATATCCGTGGGCGTGTGCGTTACTGCAGCGCCACTTCACCTCCCCTAAATTCTAGCATATTAGGGGGAGGTGTGGTGGCCGAGATGGTAATGTCTCGGCTTGCTGAGTGAAAGGTCTCGGGTTCGCTCCCAGCCCGGGAGCTCCCTTTCACCTGTGTCAGGAGGGTCTCTGACCTGTGTCTTGGAGGTGTCTGGCAACCTAGCCTCCTGGGGGAGTGCACATGACCCACTTTCCGACATTGCACCTGCACCCATGTCCCCTCCCCAATAATCCCTATCCCTACCTAATGTCCTTTCTCCCCTGCACAGAGCTGAAGTGAAAAATAAGAAAATGGATATGGAAATATGGTGGTATTCCACCCCCCCAATAATGACACTAGTCTCATGGGGTACTATATATTTAAAAAAATATTATCAGATAATTGTATTAAAAATATGGCATGGCTGCTTTTAAAATGGTAGTTGAAGGGGCTGACAGTATTAAAATTCTCACAATCAGATGCGCAGGAAAAAGAGCATAAGTCAAAAAAATAATTTTTTGACTTATGCTCTTTTCCCCCCGAATCCGAGTATTATTGACGAGGTGGATTAAAAGAGGTGACTGCTCGGATTAGGGCGGGGGGGGGNGGGGGGGGGGGGGGGGAAAGCGCATCCGAGAATTGATCCCCACATTTAACATTTTTGAGATATTTATAAAAAAATATATAACTGTGTATTGGTCATTTTAAAAGTACTGTTAAAAGTACTCTGCTTCAAGTGCGTTGACTTATTGCATTTGGACAAAGCTAGATCTGATAGACTGTAAATAGTTTCAAGTCATTTCGTGGAAAAAGACCCGACGGGGACAGGATTTGAACCCCAGACCTCCCGCTTGGCTGGCCAGTGGCATAGCCAATAGACCACTATGCTCTCTCCCACCCCCCACCCCCATTGGACATAATGCTAATGTTTGGCCAAAATTTTCAATATTCCCATTGAGCTAAGGAAGGGCAATTCCTCGTGAACGTGATCACCTTTTGCATGAAAAAATTTGCCCATTGATGAGCGTGAGATATGTTTAGGTCTAGGTCACGTTAGGACCTTTCCCATAAGGATTTGGTTTGCTAATGCGTGGTTGCCTATCTACAGGTGCTAATTGCACTTGTATCACAGAAGCGCCCCCTATTAGATTTACATGACAACGTAAATGCATGATGTAATACATGTTTCATGTGTGAAATTGTCTCCTCTTTACGACAAAAATAGTCACTTTCCGATAGCTGTGCAAATTCATGTCAAAAAGCGACATTTTTGCTAACAAATTACATTTTCAAAAAAGAGCCAGTCAAATGTCATCACATTGATATCAAAATACACCTCTATCAGTGATACAAACGGAATTTTGGAATACGAAATGGTTACAAAGCTATAGGTACTGACGTGGAGCGCTGAGCGAGTGCCCACACCCGCAGAATGAAAAGGAGCGGCCCACCTAGGTCAGTCTTCATGTCTCAGGTAGTGTAAGCTTGTCCTTTGTGTTTACCCTCTACACCCAGACGAAACATTAAAGATTCGAACTCTGTAATACACAATGAAATTATGCTATAGGATTTAATTTGGTAATTGTTCTCCCTCCGTAGATTCCAGTGACTTATCCAACTACAGCACCAGAAATAGCACTACCTGAATTAGATGGAAAAACAGCCAAGATGTACAGAGGGGGGAAAATTTGCCTCACGGACCATTTCAAGCCTCTGTGGGGTAGAAATGTTGGAAAATTTGGCATAGCCCATGCTATGGCATTGGGGGTAAGTTACTGGTATAAGATAATTTTTGTTTCTCATTTTGGGAGGGGTTGTGGTGGCTTGGATTGGTGGCAGCCACACAGAGGGCAGCGAGAAAAGAAACATGACATATTCTTGGTGAGAGTCAGTTCTAAGTCTGTCTGGTCCTGGTTACACCTGTTTGTCTCACAGCACAAGTACAAAACAGATCCTCCATGATTGAGTTAAACTTGAATCAGGCTAACAGTAATGCTGAAGGTGGGGTTAAGTGGCCAAGGATAGTCGTTTCAAGAAACACCCACCTTAATATATTTCATACTATGGTATACTATCGTAACGTTGTTTGTTGTGGTCCTTTATGTCACAGCCTACCACAAACAGTGTGCAATTGCACCTGTGTAAGTTTGAATCAAACTGTAATTATGTATTTTCATATCAAATAGGGGTGGTATTCCCTAAGTTGGCCAGCCCTGGGGCAGAGTCCTCCAAGACAAGTCAGGGAAACCTTATTATCTGCAACACGGATAATCCGTACCTGGATAATTGGGAGTACAGTGTACATTTATCGTATTACCTCACTTAAAGCGGCATGCCGGTATAAAACGAGGTCGACCAGCATGCCGGCATCACCCGGGGGTGGCCGGCATGCCGTAATACCGGAGGTAGATTTCCATAATTTTGATCCTTGTTAAATTTTTTGGAATGCATCTGATGCTGTACTAAAATAATGTTACGGGGAAAAATGTGCAAGTACAGGGCTGTGAGAATATGCAAGTTCATCTTTTTCGCAGGTCATAGAGTGTGACCAATCCGACTGTCAGCCTGCTCTGAGACGGGAACCTCCCTAAACATTACAAAGGCTCTGCAAAGGATCAAGTCAAATTCCTTCAGTCCTTCATTTTGCTATCAATAGTTCGCTGATCGCAGATCTCGTTGCCGTAAAATTTGATCTCAATGAACGATCTTATGGGATGTGACAGGCGATAGAAGTGTCCTGGGCTGTGTCTGTACTGTAGAACATGGTGTAATGCATTCCTTTGAGTAATAATAATTTTCATAGAGATCGTAAGAAAACCTCGCCTTATACTGGCATACCTGTCTTAGACTGGCATGCCGGTATAGCCACCAGATCGCGAATTTCTAAAAACTGGTTGACCTCGACTACACCGGCATGCCGCTTTAAGTGAGGTAATACGGTAAAATGGACATGTTAGGCTCAAACCCTGAAAATGGCCATTGGACGGAAAAAAACGGCCAGATCTAGGTTTGGTCATTTAAAACAGCCAGACCTAGTTTTGGTGGTTCCTGCTTATTAATACTTCATACAAGGTAGGCGCCAAAAGTTTCCGGCCTGGCTATGTTCCAGGGGTGATGGAAATAAAACGACAGTGCCATTTTTCAATATAGTCTCCTTGTACATCAATGCTCATATCTCATAATTATCATTTCAATACCTCTGGAAAAATAGTCCAAAGTTTTCTCTACAAAATGCTCATATACTGTCTCTTGCAACTCTTCATCACCTTTTAATCGTACCTTGAAGTTCTTTTTTGAGTTTGGATAACAGGTAATAGTCATTAGGGACCAGTAGGGTGGGTGATCAAGCTCCTCGAAGCCACAGTTCCTCACAGCAGCCTTGGAAACATTGTCCTGTAACCTGGTGCATTATCCTGAAGTTGGCGAACACCCCAACTCAGCTTCCCACATCTCCTCTTCATGGCATCACGAAACCTGTGCAGCAGGCCAGAGTAGGACTCCCCGTAGACAATCGTGTTTTAATCCTTGAAGTCTATCAGTAAGAATCGTCACTATGGTCTTCTTGGTTGACCGTGTTACTCGGCCGCTTTCTGCTCGCCCTACTCCATTCCATTAATTCTCTTATTGATAGAGGATCATAGCACAGGACCATAGTTTCATCTCCTGTGTCGATGGACCTCAGTACTTCCGTTTGCCACGGCGAAGGTCGGAAAACGTTTCGCGACATGTTACGCATTTTTGCTTTTGAAATGCTGACAGAAGTCGGGGCACCCATCTTGTGCTGACCTTTTTCATGTGAAGGTGTTCATGAAGAATGAGAGGAAAGGTGGTGTCTGAAAGCCCCAACCTTGCTAAGAGTTCCTCCACATCCAAGGGCCTGCTTGCAGCAGCTACTTTTCCACAAGAGAGACGGTCTGGGCTGAAAGTCGCATAGCTCGCCTTCGATGCTCTCTCAGCCCAAACGAAACTGCTTAGCCCATTTCTTCATTGTGGAATATGAAGAGGAAGCTTCACCATACACACCATCCAAGCCCTGTTTAGTAGACATGGGAGTAAGGCCTTCCTTGGTGAGGAACTTGATCACTCTCGATAATCGATTTTCACCATGTTGCAACTCGTCTGACTAAAGTTGACTTTTCTAAGAGACCGACTGATGTTTCCGGGTGAAACTGGTACATAGGCACGCAAAAAGAATGTCCGGGGAGAGTCTTCGTTCAGCCTGGTGGAGGCAAACCATTGCACCTGGGTAGCTAAGGGAGGAGGGAAAAAGCTCAGCAGATAAGCACGGACGTACACACAAGTGTGTGTGTACACATCTGTGCAATGGTTTGCCTCCACCAGGCTGAACGAAGACTCTCCCCGGACATTCTTTTTGCGTCCGATAGTACATCCTCCGCTCATAGTTGGGACTAACTGACACTATAGTTGTTTTATTTCTATCACCCCTGGAACATTGTCAGGCAGGAAACTTTTGGCGCCTACCTCGTATATGTTAAACTTACCTTTATTGTTTGCATTAAAACTTATCATGTAAATTATTTTTATTTCAGTTGGGGCCATGGCTAGCAGTAGAGATTCCTGAGATGATTCAGAGAGGGACTGTTACATATAAAGAGAAGCAGGATGGTTAACAATTCCATATTTGAAAATAAAAAACCTGGTATTCTGAGGGACTGTTTTTATTCAACATTCAGTCACTTGCAAACCCCCTCATTCACCTTTCAGTCCACCGTTGAGTGCAGTGGACATTTGTGCACACAATATAGTCACATTTCAGGCTGAAAGTATTTTATCAAATTAGTTCAGTTGCTAGAATCATGTGGAAGGAGTTTTTAAATACAAGAGCCAATTTCACCTGAGCTCCCCAGGTATGTTACTGGAAAAACACAGCTTCTCTATGGCCACACTTGGGACACGGGTGTTCTTCTGTGCAGGGAAGTGTCGGGTCAGAGATCATCTGGAACAATGACCTTGAGGTCACTAAAAAGAACGACAATAATCATGCTGACAAGTGAGTGTCAAAAACTGGGCAGTCTATAGTGCATGACTTTGAATCCTTTGCATTATCACATAAGCAGTTGTTGAAGGGCTAATATTGATATACGAGGTCAGTTTGAAAGGTTTTGCCTTCTATGCGGTCTAATTTCAATAATACACAATGAACACACACAAACTGAATGTCTGGTGAAAGGTTGGATTGTTGGTTTGGTTTGGTTTATTAGGAAGAAGCCAAAGCAACTGTGGCTATCTGGCTATAGAAGATTCAAAGGTGGAGCAGATGGAGAGAGAAACGAAGAGGAAAAAGAAGAGAGGAAAGACTGGTATCTCTATTAGTCTGTCTCCTATCCCAAAGACCTGTCCTGCTTGGGTGGCCCTACCAGTAGACGAAGCTACTGCCGGCATATCTCTTGGGGTCATGGGAGAAACGCAAACCCCAGCACCAGGATAAGGTCCTATGGATATATATCACACCCCGGCAAGAAGAGGGGCACAAGTACTCCCATGTGTTGAAGGTTATTCGAATGCTACATAAATACTGATTTATGTAGCATTCAAACCATAATGGGGTTTGGCAGCATTGCATCTCTTTATTGCATGTCCCATCGCCATACATTCAACGCGTCCGCCAATTACGCCAATTGGCCACCTCATGTGTGTTCGTTTCGTATGGTCATTCCGGCATTTTGTGGGATTTGAAAGTAGATTTCAAGACACAAATTAATACAAGAAAAGAGGTATTTACAAAAATTACTCACAGTGCTGAAAACAAAATTTCCCACCAGGTGTCTGTACATATATTTCTAAAGTTCTTCAGGGCAAAAATATGGGACGAGGTGGGGTTGGGGGGTCAAGGGGTCAAAAACTCTGAATAAAACAAAACACATGGCTGTGCAGTCTTTTCCTGGGCCAACTCCATCCGCATTCCTCTTTTTACACATCCAATCATCATATCTACGTTGACTGCGCTATAACCGAAGTAGGTAATCTATCACAGATAGTGATAGATTTCGGTTAAAGCGTAGTATATGTACCCCTACCTTTACCAGCACCCCAACATACCCGGGAAACACCGGGTAACCTGCTAGTCCTACATTATCTTTAGATCTCATCACAAGTCACCTCGTGCTTCCTTTTTGAAAGGGATAAGAGTCTATTTAATTTCCGGATTTGAGCTATTTTCTCAACATTATTTCTTTTTATGGGATTCCATGGGAATAAGGACATAGGGTAATCATATTATTAGATTATGTCCATTCAGAGCAGTATCTTCAACCATTATCTTCATTTTGGGCGTGGGCCCGTTTCATTATTATTATCGATTCCAAATATTCCAATGCACAAATTACATAGTAAAGTTTTAGGAGCAAGGGAGGTGGAGTGGCGCTGCGGTAATGTATGAGCCCACGGATGTTGAGGTCCCTGGTTCGATCCAAGCCCAGGGTTCCCCCTTTCATCTCGTGCAGAGTTGGGCCATCTCTGGATTCGTCTCGGGTGGAATTTCCATAGACTAATCCACCCGGGGGAGTTCACAAAATGATCACACCAACGACATTGCACTGCACTTTGCACATCCCCTCCTGTCATCCTGCCCGTGGGCCCGGGCGTTAAGTAAAAATGTTCCAATAAATGTACAGGTCATAATAAAGGTCTGTGCTATATACCTCTGATGAGGTCAAGCACTACCGGGATTATTATAATATTATTATTAGGAGTAGTTTAAATTATGGAGAACTTCTTGATCTAGAAATTCTACTCAGAGTTGAACAGAAAATATTCAAAAATACCCGTCCTGTAGCTTCATTCCGAATTACACAAAAATGGTTCCTGGTTAGATTGGTCACAAGGAGGGACGCAAAGTCTCTGTTTGCAATTACGTGGATGTCCAGGACATCAGAAGGAGTGGTCCTCCTAATAACCTGACTAAAACCTTGGAGTCCGTACTACACAATCACAATTCGTCTTTTATGTGTACAACTTCGCATTGATTTTGTTCCAGGATAATTCCACTGTAACTGACACAATATTGGAAAAATTATTGAGGCCATATTTAAATTTATTGAAATAGTGCATGTTAATATTTATTTATTTATTATTTATTATGAAGCCCCTTTCGAGAGCATAACCCTTTTGGGGGGAGTGCAGGTTAATATCAAATACATTCCTGAATTCCTGCCTCCTCTCCTGGTAACATCTTTCCACATTTTAAATATTTACAAGTCATTAGTCATTACTTTGATACGATTTTTGATGCAAAAAAGAGACATGCTCTTTTACATGTAGTTGAAGTGAAGTGAAAGCTTGTGAGAACTCCACGTACTGTACTTTAAAGTCATACACTAGGTTGGTGCATTGGAGGCTTATTTAGGGCCAGGAAGAACAGCTGCAGCAACATAGTAATATTATTTACACATACACAGTTCACGTTTTAATGAATTGTTTATATTATAGTGGTTATGCAGCAGGACACTTAGGTGGTTCTGTATAGTGTTTATACAGCAGTGCATTTAGGTCGTTCTGTACAAACCATTCATTAAAAAGTGAACTAGCTGTGTATGTGTAAATAAATTGGGTGACAGTTAAATAATGTGAATTTTGGTACAATAAAACTGATTACATACTTCAATGTGATTATATATGCGGGGGCTAATGTAATCCCATTGTGCATAAAAATGTATTAATTTTGGCAGTTAATTAACACATCATAACTTTTGAAAATATGGGCCTCAGCCTGAAATGACTTCAATTTTGATTATCATAACTGTTACCTTTCAAAAACAACAACAACAACAACAACAACAACAACAAACAAACAAAAAAACAAGTGGTCCGGAGACGATAATCTTCTTATACTCCCCCGTGCTTGTGGAGGAGATGGGCCTGACTGGAGGGGCACGGATGGGGGCCGATGCGATGGAGGCCTCACTCCTCCAACAACTTCCTGCCCCGGGGCAAGGCAGAGAAGGGGCGAAAGAGGCGACCAGCAGGGCTCACCACGTGGAGCCGCCATACTTGCAAACAGAACGAAACAGAATCGCCTNGTATTGGGTATAAAGCACCTCAAAAGGAGAGGCCCCACAGGACGGTAGTGCGATAGCTCAGTTGGTTAGAGCGTGAGGCCTTTATCCCCCAATTTATCCCGGCAAGAGCGCTAACTGTAGCGCCCGAAGCAGGGCAGGTGGGGGGCCATCTCAAGTCGGCGGTTCGAATCCGTCTCGCACTATCTTTTTTATTTTTTTATTTATTTTACCTATTCGTTTTTTCTGTTTAGTTTTGTCCCGCTCCCGCGCCATGCCATGCCATCCGTTGTGATGAATCCGGTTTCGAATCCCATGTGGGTACTTTTTTTTCTCTCTTTCTCATTTGCGTCAAGCAGGTGCGACATGTAGGCATACTAATACCTAAGCTCCAGTTCAAGTGAAATGGGTATTTATTTATTTTCTTATTATTTTTTTTATATAGTTTACGCACTCTTTCGGGTTTTTGTGGAGTAGGTACAGTACAATACGCTGTACTCCACATTATCTGGGTGCGGATTATCCGTGCGTCGCCTAAAAATAGGATTAAAAATTAAAGTCCGAAAAAATGTCAATTGTCTTGTAAACGAAGAAACATTTAACAGACTGTTTCTAGGAGAAAAACTGAAAATCTACGGTAATATTTTACATTATTTTGATTAAACTACCCTACTGTATGTTGCAGTAGTACTGTGTACATTAAAAACCTCTAATAGCTCGTTTTACGGTATCTAGGGCCATTTAAGGATTATCCGCGGCGACACCTGTGCGTCATTGTCGTCCTTTTAATACGTTTATTATGTATTATTATCCATGGAGTTTTAAATGCAGTTGACTCCGGTTATAACAGCCTCCGTTGTAACGGATTCTCAGTTATAACAGCCTCGGTTATAACGGCCTTTAGGTTATAATGGACTCGAAGGGCTGGTCCCGGCAAACTTACCATAAAGCTCGTTTGGTATTTTTCAGTGTATTTTTACTCCTGATATAACAGACCCATTTTCACCTCACCTTGGGTATGACATACCATTTCTTGGCTCCTCGGAGGGAAAATATGCGACTTTTGATTATTCAACTATGCCTTTCGCACCTGCAGGAAGGTAAATAATATCATATCTATATCTGTCACTGGTCTAAGTTACTCAAAATCATACTTTTTCTGGTATATTGCCAACAAGGAGACTGCAGAAGAAAATTACGGATTTCTTTTGGTCCTGTGTAATTCACGGGTGGGCTAATTTTGCATTTTTCGTGTGGATAGTTTTGCGTTAAGTGTGGATGCAGGTGCATTTTGGGATACCGTATGTGTCCACAATAACTTTACAGTAGTGTGCATTGTAATAAGCATATGGAAAGCAGAAAACTTGTGCATTCGTTGCAAAAGTGGCGATTTGGCTATAACAGACCTCGGCTATTAGCCTATGACAGACTTTTTCCCCTGTTCCCTTATTGAAGTTTGTTACCTTATATCAGGAGTCAGCTGTATTACCGGTACTAGTATACTAGCAAGTACCCCGGCATTGCTCGGGTGTGTTGTGGTGATAGAGATAGGGGTAGCCTGGGGTAGCCTATGCAAGAATGATCTGCATAGTAATGGAAATATTTTCTTGTCATATTAAAACGGACATCAGCTCTCTGAAGGATCACTTGGTGCACAGTAGGGATTGGGATGGTCACTTACACTCAAAACAAAAGAGCAATAATGAAATGTGATTTATTATGAATTACAATCAGTCTTTTTTTTTAAAGCAGCCTGCAGGCAAATAATACAAAAAGAGATGACACACACTGGAAGGTAACATATATGACGTGAAGGTCCTCCAATACTTGCTGCAGGCTTAGTGATTGAATTACTGCAAAATACTGGATATATATATATATTAGTGATTGAATTACTGACGCCGAGTCATTCATTTCCATAAGGGGGTACATTACATGTAGACAAGGAGTTGCCAAGAGCATAATTGGACTGTTATGCAATAAAGAGTCAACCCACATGAGAACAGTTTTGAGAAAAAGGGCGTTGAATGTCAGACCTGTGTAATTTATTCAGTGTCCTTTTCAGTCATTTCAGCGGTTCTCAAACTTTTTGGGCCGCAGAACCCTATTTACCTCATAATTCTTTCGCGGAACCCTGAACACTTATCTTAACTCATAAAGTCATAATTTATGGTAGGAATACCTATAAGTATTTTTGTTGTTAAATGGTAGGGCAAGGTTATGTTAAATTTTTTTTTCTTCAAGGCAATGATGCAATTGTTTTTTAGGTACAAAATTTTATTTTTTATATATTCCAAATCTTTTGCGGAACCCCTACGCTGGTGTCACGGAACCCTAGGGTTCCGCGGAACACAGTTTGAGAACCGCTGGGCTACAGTATATGATTTGGGTATATGTTCCTGGGGTTAACTCAATTTTGACAGTTTTGTGGGTTGACACATTATTCCATAACACCATCCACTTACTCGTACAGTATGTCCATTAGTCCATGCCGTTTTTTTGTTTTTTTTTGCTTTATAAATACAAGTTATCCCTCGTATCCCCCCTACCTCCCCCACCAGCCACAAACAATCAGTAAATGCTGTAAGCGTGAGAAATGTCCAGGGACCAACCACTAACGAGGTAGACGACTAGACACATTGTCCTGGGTGTAGGGCAGGGCTTCTTAGTATGGTGAATGGTTCATCCAAGGTTAACGAAATTGTTTTAGGTGTGTGAAACTTGAGGTATGAATGACTTAATTTACTCACAAGGGAACTTTCCAGGGTGATAATAATGGATCAGGATGAAACTGAATATGCTAATAAAGGACAATAATTATATGATAACAAAAAGTGAAGTCATTTCATGCTATGGCCCATAGTTGCAAAAGTTATGATGTGTTAAAGTGCCAAAATAGTACATTTCCATACACAATGGGATTAAGTTAGCGACCACATTTTGTCGGCATTAAGGAGAAAGGGCGAATAAATCATTTTAGAAATTTTACAGGAAAGATAATAATAGGTTGAAAATTGTCTTCACAAATCACAGGATCATTGTATGAGCTCTAAATTTTAGGATTGTATTGGAGTGATGCATTGATTTTCTTTGGCAATCATTATTAAAGAATATTTATATTTGTATAATAATAGTAATAAATTAACAAATTAATTAACAATTTTGGAAGAAGGGCGAATATCCACAAATATGGTAAATATGGATATACGCCCTTTTATCTACTTTTTATGGTATGTGCATGTAGCAAAGGTTTCATACAATATATTTCTATTGGTGGTATTGAGATTGACTCATTAGGTTTGCTTCTGCACCAGCGAAAGTGCTTAACTGCAGCGTCTTCCCCGACTTACCTTATTTAAAAAATGGAAATGACCACTGTGCCCTGGTCTCCTCTAAGTGCAACTGCACACAATCCTAATGAGTCAGTTTGCCAAGTGGTATCGTCCTGGGTACGTACAAACGTTTGTTGCACGTGCTTTTGTGAACACTTGTTATATGTCTACTCAGCGGCAATCCTAAAATGGCTGCACATAAATGAACATGCATTGTGGAGTGTCCCCAGGCTCCTAACACATGGATGACAGTAGTGCCTCGACGTGTCTAGGAGCTTTGAAAAACCGCAACAAATTTCATAACATAGGTGACGAAAGTTGTCATAGAAATTTACACAGGGGAAAAGGCATTATCGCATGTGATCCACACACAGTGCTTGTTTTTGTCAGCATCACATGATTGCTGAAAAGATGTAACATGTGTTCACAAAATCTTGTGCAACACAAGTTCAGAAGTACACAGGACAATGCCACTTGGCAGACTGTACCATTAGGATTGTGTGCAGTTACATTATTTTACAGGCGCGTTTTTGTACTTATCAAAGTAGCCGAGTAATCAGTGCATTCCGGGAACTTTTTGATCCTCGTAACTTGTACCAGGCTCTAATAGTGTGGGATGAGTGTGGGTGAGGCTGCCTTCAAAGATAAGACTGAATTGAAGGGCATTCCGACATGTTATAGAAGGGGACTAGCAGTGGTACCTGTAAGACAAAAGCCAAATTAGTTTGATTATTAATTACCTCCAGAGCACTGGAGAAAGAATGGACAAGCCATGTGCTCAAAACATCCTGGCAATGGCGAGGTAGTCTACTTCGACATTGTTGCCACTAAAAAGGTAGACTAATAATAATTGCACTGTATAGGCTACAACTAATGCCACGGAGATGATTTCCAGGCAGAGAGTGAGAGACACAGTAACATGTTGGGAAAAGACAATGTTTCAGTTCGAGCACCTCAAGGTAATAGTAATTTGATGCTAATGATGTACCATTACCATTAAGATAAAAACATGTGCTGTACTCAGAACAGTGACGGCTCCCTGTATTTAAATAGTGCAAGCTACATGATGAAAAGCATGTAGTGGATTAAGCCTTACTGTAAGGGTGTGGGTTACAAGAATGACATTTGACTACAAGTTATCAATAATGGGCATTTGACAATTCACAATAGAAAAACCGATCCAGAGGGAGCAAAAAAATGCAGAAGGCAACATGATCAGCTTCAAGAATGCAGAGTATGCTGACCTGCACCTAGTACTTGGCATTAATATGGCTTCCACAAAATATCAGTACCCTGTCTTCCACTTAGTTTGCCCAGAGATGCATTCATTTCAGTCCATTTACGTAGAATGAACTAATGGGAATTATTATGGCAAGGTCATCTCTTTTCCCAGTCATCAATATTGGGATCACACTCTGACAGTTAGACAACCACTGCATGTAAGGGAGTGTAGCAGTTTGCCGCCTTCCTTACAGCAGAGCTGTCCGGTGGGTGGATGTGTTTGTCTTAGGAGACCCCAACTCTCCGTCGTTGTCTACCTCGTTACCAGTTCGTCCCTTGACATTTCTCCCACCTACATTTTCAACTTGGTTTGGATCAAGGAATACGCTGACTGCCGATTAACCTACTAGTAAGAAACAACCTGAAGAGAAGCTGTATGGTTAACATTTGCATGTATGAAAATTAAAAACCTGGTATTCTGAACAATGTTATCTTTATTCAATTGGAATTACAAATGTCCTCTCATTCTGTCCAACGATGAGTGCAGTGGACATTGATGCACACGTAATACAGTCGCATTTCATCCTGAAAGTAAGTTATCAAATTAGTTCATTTGCTAGAATCATGTGGCAGAAGAACCTTATTAAAACAAGAGCCAATTTCACCTCAGCTCGCCGGGTCTGTGACTGGAAAAACACAGCTTCTCTATGGCCACACTTTGGACATGGGTGTTCTTCTGTGCGGGGAAGTGTTGGGTCGGAGATGACATCGGACACAATATGCGTCAGTTCACTAAAAAGAACAAAATAATCTCACCCAGTGTTAAGAACCAGACCATCTGTACCGTATCACCATTTTGAAATCGATGCATTATCATACAAGCAGTTAATGGGAGGCGGAGTGGCGCAGTGGTAACGCTTGCGCCCATGGATAGAAAGGTCCCACCAGGTTTGATCCCAAGCCTGGGTTTTCCCTTTCTCATCTCGTGTAGAGTTTCGTTGTCTCTAGCATTGCCTCGGGTGGATCTCCGCTATACTAACCACCCAGAGGACTGCCTACCTACTTTCTCTGTCCAGCTTACCAGTCCCAAAGGCATAAAATGATGGACAACTAAGTATGCCCAAGTGACACCTCTCTGCCTCTCTAATTGCGTCACATGTGATGTTAACCAAAGAACACTACTAAAATTTTCGCCATCATTCAATCATTATTTAGTTAGTTGATTTTAATATACATGTTGTCATATTCTGGACACAATAATAATTTGTATTCCTCCTAGTTTTTGGTTACTACTACATAACCTTACTCCCCGTACAAGTTAAATCTGGTTTATACTCTGCCATAAGGGGCATTACAGCAGCTTAAGGTGGGTTTATACTCCGCCGTAAGGGGCACTACGGCAGCTTACGGCACGCTGCTGCGGTATCGCCAGCGCACTACGCCGTGAATTTCAACTCCCTACGGCCGCTGCAAAAGTTGAACGAAATTCAACTTTTCAGCTACGTCATAAGGCCACTACGGCAAAAAAAAATGGTGGCTCCGCAAAGCGCCGCGCTGCTTGCCGTATGTGTCCGAAAGCTGG
Organism: Catajapyx aquilonaris; assembly: GCA_000934665.2. Classification (NCBI taxonomy): domain Eukaryota; kingdom Metazoa; phylum Arthropoda; class Diplura; order Dicellurata; family Japygidae; genus Catajapyx; species Catajapyx aquilonaris. The sequence goes on along the minus strand of KZ538909.1, from coordinate 15,126 downwards.
CTCATTAGGCATATTCCCGGAACGATTTGATTTTTGGCCAGCTAATATGATCATTGCCGAGACCCATGGACGTTTTTAGTATTAAAAAATTTAAGTCCAAAATCCGTGGCAGACCGGAGGTGCGGACACCTGGCGGACACCGTGGGTACTAGGAATCCGGCAATGCTTGACATACAGTACACATACAATAGCTAGTATAAACCGCTTGCAGTAGCAGGCTCGCTTTCTTTACGGCGCTACTGCTGCTTCTCGCCCCTTACGGCGGAGTATAAACCCACCTTTACTGAATGCCTGCTGCTGTACAGCCAGCGCAGTATGGCATGAATGTCAACTCCCTATGGCCGCTGCGAAAGTTGAAGAAAACTCAACTTTCTAGCTACTTCATGAAGCCAGTACGACAAAAAAATGGCGGCTCCGCTAAGCTTGCTGTATGTGACAAAATTCTGGCTCAGATGGCATATTCCTGGAATTGGTTTTTGGCCATCTAATATGATCATTGCCGAGACCCATGGACGTTTTTAGTATCAAAAAATTTCGGTCCAAAATCCGTGGCAGGCTGGATCTGTGGACACCTCGGGTATTAGGAATTCGGCAATGCTTGACGTACAGTAGCTAGTATAAACCGCTTACAGTAGCAGGCTCGCTTTCTTTACAGCGCTACTGCTACTTTGCGCCTCTTACGCAGAGTATAAACTAAGCTTTACATGTTACTGACACATAATTATTTTCATTTTGAATTCTACGTAACAAAAATTTCAGAAGCAATACTGACTCAATCTCGTGCATAATCTTGTTCACGTAAATGCAGTTGTTGTCAGCCACTTGCTTGTAGTCGCAATTGCGGCACTGGAAGAGAGAAATCATGTAAGTTTCTTGCTACCTTTGCCATCTCAATCAGATGTTGCAGTATACTTACAGCATAAAGTAACACCTTGTTTTCCTTATCTTCCTTTGGATACAGCATGTTGTTGCTGGAATGAATATTTGGTTCAATACATGAAGCCTGTCAGGTATCCTTATTCTCTTACCACTCCTGACAAAATCTGATGCCCACAAACCCAGGGCCACTACTCTGCGTGTCGTAGCCACTCGCGCCAGTCCCAGCCTTATTAGGCTTGCTCGCCATTCTCACCCTTCGCTCAACAACGCTTCATCAAAAACACCATGAAACCAGGGATGAAACCGTCTGTGATGCTTCCATAATGCCCAGCCAAAATGCCGGCTAGCCAATCGCGTCGCTATCAAAATAACCGCTATTTACTTAGCCGTTATGAGTTACCTTACATCGCCTTACAATCTGAAATAGTTAGCCAATTTGAGCATAATTTTGAGCCCCTAATTAAGTTAATTTAGCCAAATACATATGCATGGAATTTATTTTCTAATATTTAGTTTAGTACTAAATTTGTAACCGAAATCGCCGCTAATGTAAATCGCAGGTTGCAATAGCGTTTAATATCCTTCCAAAATTGGGCCACAGGAAGAGCCACAAATTCTTTTTACACCGGATTTCGTTCTAAAAGTCAGCTCCGGTGTGCGAAGTGCAAGATTTTTATAAACCATGTCGGCTAGCAAGTTGTAAATAGGCAGGCTTGTGCAAGGACGAAGAGCCAGCGAGCCAGCGGGCAAGATGGCGAATTGTGTCGGCCTGTGCGTCCGACGGGGGGCCGCCCTGGGATGGAACCTGGGCCACAGGCAGCTGTTGCAGGCAACACCTAGATGCATTGCAGTCACGTAAGGGTAGAACACTGGTTGTTTGGGGTACGGGGTGTACTAGGGATGGGATAGAATAGGGGCCATGTGTTAAGGGCAGTGGTCATGTTTCATTTGTTGCATGGAACAGCTTGGAAGGGTGGACTGGAAGGTGTGGAGGTTGAAAGGGAAGCTGAATGTAAGGTGCGCCTCAAGGCCGGTATCCACGTACGAGGTTTCTCGCATACGAGGAGCCAACTACACATGCCCGGATACGAGGAAAGAGGAAAAGTTGAAAATTTTCAACTTTAATCCCCTTTTCGAGGGAGAAGAGGGGCCCTGAGGTGACAAAGAGTCCGTCTCGACGTACAAGATTTCTCGCGTAAGGGGACTCGCATACGAGGAACTCGCACGTCGATACCGCCCTTCAGGTTGTGAGGTTAAGTTGGTTTGCCGATGTATATTAATATGCCAAGGAGCTTTGGTTTGTGATCGTGACACAGTATTCTTAATTTGCAAATGCTTCAAATAAAGTTTATATATCACCAGGGGAAAAAGGTTGTGGCAGAAACTTTTTTATTAAACTTAAAGATAGTGCCTGGAGCCCAGCGATAAATTCCTGTGGACTTAAATTAATTAAAAACTGTAACAATGCAGCATGGTACTATAGTTCCCGGCTGAGTAATCTGTCAGTCCGCCTACCCAACACTCTCAGCCAATGGCTTGCCTGGATTGGGATGGGGGAAATGGAGGAGTTGAGGTGAAGTGGGGATGAGTGACATTCACCGGAACATCCGCCGGATCATTCGCCAGAAACTAAGCCGGATGCTTGAAATACATGTTTACATATTGTTATTAAAGGTTTGCTTTAAGATGTGTGTCGCAACAATTTTCGCGTTATCAATATTTCAAAGTTTAATTGCCGTCACAGTAGGGCATAAGAGGTCTGGGTGGGGGAGGGAGGTAGTGGTAGTGTCGACAGCGGGCAAGAGGGGGCGTTGCCAGAATACCTCCACCCTGACACGTTAGGAGACAATATACTAGATTACCGCAAAAGTAATGTTGCACTGTTATGTGATGGCGTCCACGACTTGTTGTTTAGTATGGGCGTTAGCGAGTTACGGATGTTAATTTGGCAATATTCTGGAATGCACAACCCATGCTAAACAACAAGTTGCGGACGCCATCACATAACAGTGCGACATTAATTTTGCGGTTAATAGTGTATTGCTTTACTGGGCTAATACACCAGCCTCAATTATTGTCATGGAACCATGTGGACAGGCCACAACTGGAAGGTTCTAAGGGATACCAGTCAAAGACTACTGATCTACATCCTCGATCATTCCATGATATGATGGCCTTTTATGGATGTGGAAAAATGACAATTGTTGATACCACTGACTGTGATGCATGCAGAAGCTGGATAGAAATTTGATCGTTAAATGTATGATATCCGCCATTGTCTTGCGGATAATATATTGCTACATCCTTTAAAAAAAAAACCATGCAATTTTATTGTATATCAAATACTTGTTTACATGGAGAGTTTTTGGAAAGTTACATTTTTGCCATGTGCCAACCATTTGTTCATATCAATGCAGGAAGCTGCATACCTGCATGTGAATTGATCGTGACTGTCACCCTTTGCATATGATTTCAACATACTACAGGGTGTATCAGAATCACGGGTCAAGTGCATGCGAGGGGGTGGGGAAAAATTGTAGGTGGCGATAACCCCGGTTGGTTTTATAAAACAATTAGAAATAAGGGAGTAATCGATTTTTGATTACGGCATGACGTCACATCCTTTCCATTCGAATTGAGAGCCGTGGAAAGACGAGTACAGTGCGTACAGCGGCTCTCTAGCTGTGCATGTTGCACTGAATGAGGCGCTTTCATGCTCTCCCGCCTTCCCACGCAAAGAATGGGGCTGTGCTTGGGCCTCGGCAACCCCTCTTCGCGACCTGCCCAAGCAACGGTACACCGGGAAATGGTGGAGGATGTCAAGCACCGATGTCTCTGTACAAGTGTACAGGCAGGAATGACAGTACGCATACCATGTAGACGTCATCCTCATCGAAAAATCGCAAATAATGTTTCTTGCGGTGGACAGACGGCTGCATGAGGCCGGTACATTGCGAGGCAGGCAAGATACATCAGGTACGTACAGTTAGTACAGATTGTTGTACACCTGTACTGTAGTACAGCACTGCACTGGCTGGATAATGCCTGTGTACAGTACTGTATCGCACAATGCACCTCGGAGAGCACGTACCATGGCAATGGAGGAAGACGTTCTGGACATGGTAGCCATGGACCCATCGATCAGTACCCCGTGAAGTCGGTATGCGTACTGTCAGTACGCATACCGTGACTACAGCAAATGCTGGAACTGGGAGCCATTTGCTCTGATGCTGTCATGGATGATCCTTCACACATTGGAATGAATGCTGTGCACTCTACGCCCGACTTCACGGGTGCTGATCGATGGGTCTATGGTCCAGAACGTCTTCCTCCATTGCCATGGTACGTGCGGTACAAGGTGCATTGTGCGATACAGTACTGTTACAGTACCGTACAGTACCGTACACAGGCATTATCCAGCCAGTGCAGTGCTGTACTACAGTACAGGTGTTCAACAATCTGTACTAACTGTACGTACCTGACGTATCTCGCCTGCCTCGCAATGTACCAGCCTCACGCAGCTGTCTGTCCACCGCAAGAAACATTATTCGCGATTTTTTGATGAGGATGATGTCTACATGGTATGCGTACTGTCATTCCTGCCTGTACATTTGTACAGAGACATCGGTGCTCGACATCCTCAGCCATTTCCCAGTGCACCGTTGCATGGGCAGGTCGTGAAGAGGGGTTGCCGAGGTCCAAGCCTGGTCCCATGCTTTGCGTGGGAAGGCGGGAGAGCATGAGAGGACCTTGTTCAGTGCAACCGGCACGGCTCGAGAGCCGCTGTACGCACCGTACTAGCCTTTCCGCGCCTCTCAATTCGAACGGAAAGCACGTGATGTCACGCCGTAATCAAAAATTGATTACTCCCTTATTTCTAATTGTTTTATAAAACCGACCGGGGTTATCACCACCTACGATTTTTCCCCACCCCCTCGCGTGCGCTTGACCCGTGACTCTGATACACCCTGTATAAATGCATGAATGCAAAAATACTGCTCATACCGGGTCTGTCACTAGTAAGTCAACCGGAAGTCAGCTTATTCCCTGGCCCAAACCAAGTGTAAAATGTAGGGGGGGGGGGGGAGAGAAATGTAGAGGGACCAACTGGTAACAAGGTAGACGACTAGAAAAAAACATTGGCCTACTCCTAGACACATGCGGAAACACACACGATGCCTCTTTGTAGGGCCTGGCAGATGGACTTGCGTTCCTGACACATAGTTGCCTAGGGAGCAAGATATGATCGTGATAATCACTTCTGTGAAAAAGGTGATCTCGCAAAATACCAACAGTCATGATTATCACGCTCATATCCTGCTCCCTAGGCAACCACTGTAAGGCACATGTGTCCATCTGCCAGGTGATCTTCCTACAAAGGGAGTGTGTTGCTACTTGTGTCTATGGGTAGGCCAATGTTTCTGGTTGTCTGTCTACCTCGTTACAGGTTGGTCCCTCGACATTTCTCCCCCCTACATTTTAGACGTGGATTAGGCAAAGGAATACGCTGACTTCTGGTTGACCTGCTACGCGTAAGAAACACCCTCTATATACACTCGTGATTGTAACTATGTGGCGGAGTCCTCCCGCTTTGAAGTCTTTCCTACCCTACACACTTTAGGTTACGCCCACTCCTCCCTCAGCTTCCTAGAGCAGTTCACCAATCACATTCCAGAAGGAGGCTACACAAAAAGAACAGCTTTGGGCAAAAGTTCTTATAAGTAAAAGGATGCCAACCGTCAATCCACATTTGTGTTTTCTGGATCAAAAATTCTGAATGACAGATGCAGGAAAACGATAAATCAAGGAACAAGAGATGCTTGTTTAATTTACATAGTTTAAATAGGATTTTTTCTAGGACCCTAGGGATTGAACAATGGATCGGGAAAAATGATACATCTGGGTATGATAGGGCAAGGTTTCACTGTGCTTGGAACACATTGTGTGAACACTTTTACTGAAGATTGTATCTGAAATAATTTTAAAAGGAGCAAAAATTGTGAGAGTTCAGACAGCGAGTCATGTCTATATCAAGCATGTGGAACTTTTGTCAAAAATATGAACTTGACACTTCTGCAATTAGCTGGATTACGTTCAAAGCGCCCAGGTGAAGTACTGAAAACAGGAGGGCACCTGCACTTTTTTGTAAAAATTTAAAATGGGTATCTGTGCATTCTAGAATTAATTGCCTCTGAAAGCCGAGGCAGTAGAACTACTAGGCTCATGACAAGCCAGGTTCTGCTAACTTGCCACACTGAAACTTGCATTCAGCATTTTGTTTATGGAATGGAGATTTGTTGTATCAACAGTTCAAAAAGAATTGTCCCGTCGCGTCGAGCGGGCAGCCACCCGTCAGGATGAAAGGAACCAGTTAACTGGTTCCTTTCATCCTGACGCGTGGCTGCCCGCTCGACGCTCAGGGACAATTCTTTTTGAACTGTTGATACCATGACATTATTGAACTCCAATATCATATGACCTGCTCCTGCTCCTGCTCCACACTTAGCACTATATAGAGCAGTAAAAGGAGACCTGCTCTTTTAATTTACTTATGGTCCACTCATAGATTAATAATAATCCACTAACCTCATCTCCATATGAATGTGTATCATCAGTTCAAAAAGAATTGTCCCAGTCATCCTGATGTGTGTGCTGCCCGCTCGACACACACCATGTAACTTACATGGTGTGTGTCGAGCGGCCAGCCCACACGTCAGGATGACTGGGACAGTTCATTTTGCACTGTTGGTACATCACCTGTCCTTCACATTATTTGTGCATGCAAGTAACATTTTTTGTTCCTTAACCTCATCATTGGAAATCATGCATATCTTTGCCATAACATGAGGTTGCTGGTGTGTTTCAGTCAGGAGCGGGGTGCCAAAAGATGGTACCCAGACCCGCAGTTCCTACAGCAGTTTGATGGCCCTGTGATGTATCCAGATGAAGTGACTTCCAAGTGGAAGCTTCCTCCATGGAACTCCAAGCTAGCCCCAGTTGAGAAGCAAGTCAGGAACATCACACTCAACTTTGGGCCACAGCATCCTGCCGCTCATGGTGTGCTTCGTCTGGTACTTGAGCTGGATGGTGAAGTAAGTGACATGAATTATTTTCCCCCCGCAAGGATTCCTATTGATGAGAGTTCATTAGGTGGTGGTGAGGGCCGACCCACACATTGGTCTGCTGCACCGAGGCACAGAGAAGTTGATTGAATACAAGACCTACACCCAGGCACTTCCTTACTTCGATCGCCTTGACTACGTGTCCATGATGTGCAATGAGCAGTGCTTCTCCCTCGCTGTGGAGAAGCTTCTCAACATTGACATACCCAAGAGGGCCAAGTACATTCGAGGTGAGCAATGGATCAGTAACTGCTGAGTTTTTTCCCAGCATCTGATGTCATTTTTATTCAAGTACTGTTACTTTTTATACATGGTTATACATGGGATTTTTGCTCACAAAAATCAAAATCACATCTCAGATGAACATTAACATTAATAAGAATGGCAGATGATTCTCGCACATCAGCATTTAAAAAAATCTGCTGGCGTTTTTTGTTACAAAATAACACCATTTTCAGGTTTATATACAGTGGAACTTGTCTCGAATCTCCAAGGTACCAGAAACATGTTTTGACTTGTGGAAGATTCAAGTTATAGCAAGGGTCAAATTTTTGTCTTGCTATTAAGGCAATACAAGTAATAGCTGCTGTCAGCCACTTCTAAGATGCTCCACCCACAATTATCAGGGGCGTGGAATTTCCATCTCACTGCTAAGCACACTTACTGCTAAGGGGTCATCCATATACCACGTGACCGTTTTGGGGGGAGGGGGGGGGGTTCGGCGAAAATTCACGTTGTATCTCTGAACACAGTGAATTGGCACATATGGGGGCTTTTGCAGATGCACATGGGTTCAAAATAACCTAAAATTCGAAATCAGTGACCCCGAAAACATGGGGAGACATGTTTTTTACGTGCTTAAACAGTTTAGTTGAGGAGCTATCAATTTCGATTGCGTTTTTTCTGAATACATTGACATTTTAAAAAACCACGTGAAAAATGGGGGGAGGGGGGGGGGTCCAATGGATACCACGGTCGGTCACTGGGGGGAGGGGGGGGGGGGTGTCAAAAAGTGGCCAAAAATCGGTCACGTGGTATATGGACGACCCCTAACTAGAAGGACTCTAAATTACTGCTAAGGCAGGAAACACATCTAATGTGAGAAAAAAACCTTAATTTACCGGAGCCTGGGATGTTCATCGCTGGGCTACATCCTGATATTAAATGCATAGGTGGTGCAGTGGTTGGTTCTGTAACAAATAAATCATCCAAAGACCCGATGTACATTTGTCCGCCGTACGTACCTGTTTCCGGTGCGCACCCGTACACATCCGTACCCGGTATGAACCCATCTTTGGTACATACCCGTACCCTGTATACATACCTGTTTGCTGTACACACCCATACTCCGTTCGCACCCATATCTGATACATACCGTTCGCTGCATACCTGCTGTACACACCCGGACTCGGTATGCACCCATATCCGGTACACACCCGTACCTGGTACATACCGTTCGCTGTAAACACCCGTACCTGGTATGAATCCGTCCCAGCTATGCACCTGTCCACCGTACATACAGGGTGGACCAACTTCAAGTGTCGTTTTATAACGGCGATTAATAGCAGTGATTTTCGATGACGTAGCAGCGACGTGTAAAATGCCCCACTTTGGCGCCATCGAAAATATTAGCTGCCAATAGCAGCTCACGTGTAATCAACCCTGCTGCTGGGTTGACCTGGAAAAACGTAGGTGCACACATGACCTGAGATGCGCCTGGGTGAAATGGGTGACGCCATTTTACACCGCATATTGCGTGGGCGAGGCAGCCTTCTTTAAGGACTGCCGAATTGGCATTGGTGCCGCATGTAGTTGAACAGGGTTCATTACATGTGTGCTGCTATTGCCAGCTAATATTTTCCATGGCGCCGAAGTGGGCCATTTTACACGTCGCTGCGACGTCAATCGTAAAGCCCTTCTATTAATAGCCATTATAAAACGACACTTGAAGTTGGTCCACCCTGTATAATCGTCCCCAGTGCTTATTACTTTATTCATCCTCGGAATCTTTGCATCACTTTGCGTGGTCGCCATCTTTGAAATCTTCCCGCTCCCTGATACATCCTGAGGTTGCCAAATCTCTTCCTAACACTGCGCAGGCATCAACAAGCCCCTCCCACCTACCTGGGTTTTTCGCATCTGCTTACAAGAAGCGGATATCAGTGTGACAAAAATTCAATTTAAGTAGTAAGCTAGCAGGTGCTTATCAGCTGCTAAGCAGCAATGCTGATAAGTCACTGCTAAGGAAATGGACGAAATTCCACCCCAAGTTTTTAAAAATCTTGTAGTGCAAAACTTTCCAAGGCTAGTTCTTGTTAAATTTTAACATTTGTATGGCCACCTGTGTAATTTAAATATTCCTAGGGAAACTGCAGATTGTGACCTCATCTTGTTCTGCCAACAAGCATGTATAAATTTGCTGAATTAGTGGTGACAATAATGTGACGTCATGTTCCCTTCACGCAATTGAGTGATGTGAGCAACATTAGAAAGTACTATGGAGTATCATTATTGACATTGTTCATTCCAAATCAGCGTAGAGTACATTTAGGATGCCCATGCAACATACCATATTCTTAATATTTACATCCCAAAGAGCCACTGAAGTAATGAGAAATCTTTATGCCCCTAGTGTTGTTTTCGGAGATCACCCGCCTTCTGAATCACATCATGGCAATAGGCACACATGCCTTGGATATTGGTGCCCTTACCCCATTCTTCTGGCTCTTTGAAGAGCGTGAGAAGATGATGGAATTTTATGAGAGGGTATCTGGTGCTCGCATGCATGCTGCCTATGTCCGACCTGGAGGTGTTGCACAGGACCTACCCTTGGGGCTGTTGGATGATATATATGAATTTGCTTCGAAATTTGGAGAGCGCTTGGATGAAGTAGAAGACCTTCTGACTACTAACCGCATCTGGAAGGAGCGCACTGTGGACATTGGTATTGTCAGCGCAGAAGATGCCCTCAACTGGGGTTTTAGTGGGGTGATGCTGCGAGGTTCTGGAATCAAGTGGGATCTTCGCAAGTCCCAGCCATATGATGGATATGAGGACTTTGAGTTTGATGTACCAATTGGTACCAAGGGTGACTGCTACGACCGGTATCTATGCCGGATGGAGGAGATGCGTGAGTCTCTTAGAATCATTGACCAATGCCTCAACAAGATGCCACCTGGGGAAGTTCGGACTGATGATTGCAAGATCGTTCCCCCAAGGAGGGGTGAGATGAAAACCTCCATGGAGGCACTGATCCACCACTTCAAGCTTTTCACCCAAGGGTACCCTGTGCCACCTGGGGCAACTTACACTGCGATAGAGGCACCAAAAGGTAAAGTGGTCTCTTACTTCTGTAGGTGATTTGCATGTTTTTAGGCATATATTAGGGCAGATCAAATGAAACCCGAATATGGCGTCTGGGCCGGATACTACTTAGGCATGGATTTGAAACTGCCAGCACAGGAAGATGGTATCAATACCTCCTATTGGCATGAGTCAGAATTTTTGCGCGCATACCACGGCCACAGCCACATGCATTCGAAGATAGCGTGCTCCCTATCTCACGTGTCCAAGAGGGATCAACGCATTGTCGTTCAATTTTTGCTGGCTGAAGTCAATACACCGGAGCAAATTTATCAGAGGATAAGGGAGGCATGGTGGTCTGGTGGTTACACCACTGGCCAGCCAAGCGGGAGGCTGGGGTTCAAATCCCGTCCCTGTCACCTCTGCTTGGCCTGGTCTTTTTTATGCTTTTCACCCAACATGCCGGAGCAGAATTGCACTCCCTGCTCTGCTCAGGGCCAGGAGAAAAGGTCTAGCGTATTTCAGAAAGTCAGAAATGACTATAATTACAGCGCCCTCCCTCAGGAACCTCCCCTTCCCCCCTAAAAGGGCTCCACCCTATCACGGGGTAATTAAAAATAAAATAAAAATAAAAATAAAAAAAACATCAGAGGATGCTTCCTGTATACGGCAGCTACTGCATGGGAAAGACAACCGTATGGGAATCGTTCAGGAAATTCCGAAATGGTAGAGAATCCACAGACGACCTTCCCCACACGCCTGCCATCATTGCATGTGTGGACAAGCTGATAAGGAAGGATTGTCCGTGGATTCTCTGCCATTTCGGAATTTCCTTAACCGTTCCCATACAGTTGTCTGTCCCATGCAGTTGCTGCCGTATATGGGAAGCACCATCTGATAAATTTGCTCCCGTGTATTGCCTTTGGCCAGCAAAAATTGAACGACAATGCGTTGATCCCTCTAGGACACGTGAGATAGGGAGAATGCCATCTTGGAATGCATGTGGCTGTGGTATGGTGAAAATTCTGACTCATGCCAATAGGAAGTATCGATACCATCTTCCTGTGCCGGCAGTTTCAAATCCATGCCTTAAGTAGTATCCGGTCCAGACACCATATTCGGGTTTCATTTGATCCGCCCTCGTACAAGGTCATAATGCAATCTGGTTGCTTTTACTTCTCTGGATGTCTTGAAATGTAAGTGCCGTGCACTAAATTATCTGATTTACCAGAAAGATGCAGCCCCAAATTACAACTGGGTAAGACAACTCGATAAGGAATTACGTAGGTTTGGGCAATCGGTTGAAAATTTTTAAATATTGGACATCAATTGGACAAGTCAGTTAGTTAGTCTGCAGCAAACCATGAAAGATATGGAGGTCGTGAATGATATTAATAAGTTAAAACTCTCAAAAATAAATTGTAGTAAAATTGGATTATACGCTGAGAATAGATACATGGTGGCCCACTACATAACGGCAACTCGACCGATTACTCTAACAAGAATGCTAGCTTGCCTAAGATTGGGAGCGAGATGGATGCCATTGGGAAAAGACAGGAAAATCACTATCGTGCCTGAAGAGAACTGCAGTTTATGTTATCGCGGCAATAAAGGCGATTGGTTCCATTTATGGTGGGAATGTAAATTGTTTGAGGGGGGGGGAAGGTGAGGGAGGTGTTTGCAGAATTCGACAGGGATAATCTATCAAGGGCATTGTTGAACCCCTCGGATGAGCAATTGCGGGTACTTTTTAAATTTTTTTTCTTACATAGCAGACTGGGTGCACAATTGTTAATGGAATTGAGATGCAGTGAGATGTACACATTAAATGTTGGACATGTATTTAATATTGTAAGACAAAAGGGTATTGGATGTCTGAGTTGTCCCTCCCTGCGTTTGGAGGCAGGGAGGTAAATAAATATAATAATAATAATAATAATAATAATAATAATAATAATAATAATAATAATAATAATAAAAATAAAAATAATAAAAATAATAATAAAAAATGTAAGTGCTTGCAAAGTTCATAGGACTGATTGTAACAGTCAAAGCTATGCTGATACTAGAAGTGTCAATGGGCTCAGCACATGGAAAGTGATGAAAGCCATTATTCTGACTCGTTATGCACGTGACTATTAAGACATAGGGTGGCATTTTCATCCCACTGATAGTCACTGCTAACTTAGCAATACTAATGTTGGCAATGGTACTGATAAGTCAGCAGTGACTATCATTGAGATGAAAATTCCACTCATAATTTTGCCCATTCATACAACTGAGGAAGATGACAGGTTGTAAAATTTAATTTGGCAGGTGAATTTGGTGTGTATCTGGTGGCAGATGGTGGCACCAAGCCCTACAGGTGCAAGATCAAAGCTCCTGGCTTTGCCCACTTGGCAGCCATGGAGAAGATTGGAAAGAACCACTTCCTCGCAGATATTGTGGCCATTATTGGTGAGTATCATATTCCTTGGCTGTATTAAGTTTTTGAAAGGATATTGCATATACTAATGACCGTGGTATCCTTGGGGTTTTCAGGCACACTAGATGTTGTCTTTGGTGAGATTGACCGCTAAAGTCATCTTGAGAAATGATAGTCTTGTTCATGAAATCATTTTTAAAAGGCACTAAATCTCACTGTCATGAACCAACTAGAGGCAGGACACTAAGGTTTTCTCGAGTGAAATGGATTGCTAAAGTCAACTTGTGAAGTGATAGTCCCATTTGTGTACATTATGACACAGTTAATAAAACAAAAGAGCCCGTATATGTTGAGTCTCACGCAATACTTTCCATGAATTGTCATAATAATCATTGGGGGGAGGTTATGAGCTCTGGTGTAATCTGGTGTCACCTCAGTTGATGATAGTAGGATTAAGCATGTTATCTTGCAGTGCCGGATCTGCGAAATTTTAGAGGGGGGGCAGGAAAAGTTTCTGCCCCCCCCCCCCCCCCCCCCC